>CAIGQZ010000690.1:3537620-3559665 GCA_903798205.1 Danio tinwini | reverse complement strand
TATTTTGCTTACCCCATTGGCAGATTATTTTGCTTGTTTTAAGGAAAAACTCACTTAACATTGGTATATTATTTCTGAAAACAAGACAATATGTTTTGCTTGTCTAGAAAATTCTTCTTGATTTAAGGATTTTTAGATATTTGGACTAGAAACAAGACAAAAAACCTAAGTAAGAAAATTATTTTTTGCAGTGAATAGGAGAAAACATGTGTTGCTTTATAACTATTAACTACTATTTTTATCTTCTGTAGCATATGGACAAAATATGCTCATTCTAATAGTTTGATCAAATTAATTAGATTTTTCGAAATCACCAAGTGACCCCCAATCATTATCCTGCAACTTCCTGAGGGGTCCTGACCCCCACTTCATGAACCACTGCCTTAAAGGTACAAAAGGGTACCTTTTAGATACTAATGTGCAGCTGTAAAGTACAAAAGTGTACCTTTTGAAAAGGTACCGCCCCAGTCACAGCTTTTGTACCTTTATTTCTAAATAATTATGGCATTTATTTTTTTTTTCTCTTGTGAACTTTAAACATCTCAGGACCATTTTTGCATATAGAGGAGAGAGCTCTTGGATTTCATCTAAAATATTTTAATATGTGTTCTGAAGATGAATGAAGAGGATTGGAACAACATGAGGGTAATAACAAATTTTATTTTTGAGTAAACTAACCCTTTAACTCGTGGAGTTTAAAACAAAAAAGACAAAAATGATACACCTCTCCTGTAACAAAATCTACTTTCACTATTTAGTTTTGGGGCATAACCAAACAGCGAGCTCTACCTCAAATTCTGAACCCTCGCTATGGGCAAGTTGGAGTGGAGTGAATGTATTTGTTGGCAGGGGTTTATTTAAGAAGCCGTTGTTTTCATTCTGCTCCTCTTCTATGAACAATCTGGGTAGCTTTTCCACTGTATCTGGTTCCTGGTGATAAAAATCCTCCTCTTCTGAGAATGCACCCTTTGATTGGCTGGCCTTTATGATTGACACTAGCTCCTCACACAGATCATCCTCTGGGTCTTTTGGTGACAGAATATCCAATGGGGATTTTTGACCTTCAAAAACAACTAAGTCAATAGGGCTGCCCAATTTAGGGGAGTCTGTCTCGCCTGGCTTGTAACGGTCTTTGGGATCTGAGAACAACTGCAGTTCCTTTTCAGGCAAATCGGCTTTGTGACTGGAGAGAATTTCTATGACACTGCCAGACCTGGAGTCAAATGTGGGTGATGTGGGCGAAGGAGTGAAGGAGGCGGAGGTGAGGTAGGGTTGAGGTGATGGGCTGGGATCAGGGGACATGTAGGACTTTGGGGAGGAGATGGGAATGAAGTGGCCCTCTTTAAGTGCAGATGTGGCGATGCGGGGAGTGAGTGCTGGAGAGCGGCCCAGTGTGGAGGAGGCAGGAGAAGGTGAAATGCCAGTGTCAAACACTTCATAGTATGGTTGGAAATTAGAAGGAAAAGGAGGAGGTGTGGGGGCAGGGGTTCCTGAAGGGGACAGACCCAAAGTGAGAGCCAACCACTCGCTGGTGATGGCTTGAAGGTGTGCAGCTCTTTGTGGACTGGGAGAAGATGAGGCGAGTGGACGGATAGTTGGGGATGGAGAGTTGTGGAGGTTACGTGTAGATGACGGCTTAAGGGAAAGAAGGAGAGAGGGAAAAACAGAAAGTGATAGTAATGATACACTGGGAAAATATGGGAACTGATCGAAAAGATAATGAAAGTGACAGGAGGATAGATAAAGGTGGTAGTTTATGAGAAAATACCACCTAGAAAATAACGCCACAAAAACAGCACTTTCTGTTCAGTAAATCTAATTGATTCTAGATGATTTAGGACATTTCATAGCTAGAGTTTGGATTCCATTTTGTATGGATTTATACAACGTAGCAGAAATTCTGTCTTTGTAAAAGCTTTTTGCAGTCATGCTTTCAGGTATTGAAAAGGCTCCGCAGATGCAATATGTGGCAAACATGCCTAAGACAAAAGGTATGAGGTACAAGAAACAATGTGTAATTAATAATTTTTAGCCCACAATTACTGTCTGTATTGATTTGTGAAGTGGAAACAACAACACAATAACTGAGAGGTCATAGCACACATCTATAAACCTACAATCTTTACAATACAAGCCTTCAAACACCAAACATGGTTCCTTACTGGCATCAATGGTTCAGTGTAGAATCTCAAACCTTCATAGAACTTTTACATTACACAAAAGGGTCTTTTTAGAGCAGGGGTCTTAAACTCAAATTGGCGGGGGGCCATTTTAGTGACTGACAATTCATAGGAGGGTCGTTTTAAGATTCAAGCACAAGATAAAAGTGACGTAATTGATGCATCTTAGGACAACAAACGTTATGTTTGTAATTCAAGGATTACCTGTCATCGGTGATAATGCAAATCAGCACGTTTTTTGCTTCACACAACTGCTGAAATATATCTGTGGCTGTTTAAATTAGCATTTTAACATTTAAGTGGTCATAATAATATTATAATATTAAGTGGTC
The DNA here is from genome assembly GCA_903798205.1 of Danio tinwini. Taxonomy (NCBI): domain Eukaryota; kingdom Metazoa; phylum Chordata; class Actinopteri; order Cypriniformes; family Danionidae; genus Danio; species Danio tinwini. Next base: position 3,557,153 of record CAIGQZ010000690.1, on the reverse strand, counting down.
ATTATAATAATATAATGATAATAATAATTAGTATTATTCTGTCCCAAACAATTGTTGCTTTACCAAAAGTTGAACAGATAGTGTAAGAACAGCAAAAAGCAGTTTGGGTAACTACTGACTTTACTGGCAATTGTTCTTCTTAGTATCTTTCTTTTTTGTAAAACTACAACAAAGAGGGGAAGCGTAAGTATCTATTCACATTTACTTTAACATGTTCAATTCATTCATTCATTAATTTTTTTTCTGCTTAGTCCCTTTGTTAATCCGCCACAGTGGAATGAACCGCCAATTTATCCAGCATATGTTTTACGCAGCGGATGCCCTTCCAGCCGCAACCCATCACTGGGAAACATCCACAAAAACACTCATGCACTACGGTCAATATTACCTGACCAATTCACCTATACCACATGTCTTTAAGACTGTGGGGGGAACCGGAGCACCCGGAGGAAACTCACGCAAACACGGGGAGAACGTGCAAACTCCACACTGAAATGCCAACTGACCCAGCTGAGGCTCGAACCAGCAACCTTCTTGCTGTGAGGCGAACGTGCTAACCACTGTGCCACTGTGTCACCCATGTTCAATTTAACCAGCAGTAAAATAACATTTGAATCAAATATTAGCAAAATTAGTTTTTTTATTTTGCTGCGTTCATACCAGACGCAGAAGAAGCGTAAAGTGCGCGTGAGTTACATGTAAATGCAAAGACACGAATAGACATTCTGCGGCTCGAATGAGGTGACCCAAATGACGCGTTTGCGCAAATGAAGCGGCGCAAGTTGAGCTTTTTGCGCGATTGATGCGCATATCAAGTTGGAAAATCTGAACTTCAGCGGATATTTGCGCCGCATTAACCAATCAGGAGCTTTCTCTTGTAGGGGAGTGATTATGACGTAGTGCCTGTTGTTGGTGACCTGGGGGGAAATCCACCTGCCGACACTGGACAACAGTTCATCAAACTGGGCTTGGCTCAGTCGGAAGCACAGCTGAAAGCTTCCATCATCCAGGTATAGGTTTTGGAGGAGTTTATGAACTCACAGAGCTGGGTGCACCTCAGAATGGATCTAGCGGACTTAGGCATGGCACCAAACAAATTGATGCTGTTTTTCAGCCTTCCTAAAGCACATAAACACAGCTATTCTTTCAATAAAATACATGTTCGCCATTTAGAAACGCAGCTAGAGCCACTGGGCAGACAGAAGCCCTGCCCATGATGGGAATCCGCATCATTGTGAAGTGAATTTACGCGTGAATGAATCGGATTTGATGCACGAATGAACCGAGTAAACTCAAAATGTTCACACGTCTATTTAAGTGTGAATAGCGCGATTTATCCGCGCAAACCGCGTCTGGTGTGAACACAGCATTACACCACCAGCATTACGTGTAAGCCATGAAAAAGTGTTAGTTCAAATAGAAATAGAGGTGGTATAACCAAATAATCAAATGATCCTTAAATATTTACAAAAATAGAGCTTTAGTAAAAATAGAGCACTTATGGACATATATTTCAACATTTAAATCAGCCACAGAAATAATCTGCATGTGCGTTATTCTCGACTGCATGCTGAGAGAAAACAAAAGTAAAACTGAAATGTATACAGTGCAGTACTTTAAACATCTAATAAGTGAGGGATCAAAACCACAAGTGGCTATATGCACAACAATTCAATATGCAAGAAGTACCTGAATGACACTATATCCGGCAAGATTCTGAAGTGCGCATCCCATGATGCTCCTTGAGAGATATCATGAATGGTAGTAAAGTGACGCAACTCGCGAGGGTAGGTCACGTGATCATGACAAAATGGAGGATGTAGTACGTCCGAATTCCATTCATACTGCTCACATTCATTTTGTATAGAACGTACTTTTCTAACGACCGAGTAGTATGTTTAAAGTCAGATGCAGTACCTACTGAGTAGTAGGCAGTTTTGGACGCAGCCATGTTTTGGGGGGCCAAATCTCGTTATATTTTTGACGTCAGTTGCAGAATGGATGGAGGAGAAGGAAAGGGGGCGTAAATGGCCTGCTGGCCATGAGTTTGCGACCCCTGTTTTGAGTATAAATTAGTTTATTTATTAAAATGATTATAGAATCCAAAATGGTACTTTTTTTGGCATCACTTTGAAAACTCTAATTTGGTATCATTTTTAAGAGTATCGCGCCTTGTGCTTAAGACAACATTAACTGAACAAATGAGAGTTAGGTGGGCTGCTGTATGTGAATTTGTAAATTGACAGTGTCTGATTTGCCTTTTAAAACCTAAAAACATGTTTTTTTTAATGCATGACATTAGTTTAACAACATTTATCTACTGAAATTATGTTTATCTTTTTGAGAATAACTTGAGTGTCCAAATATTTGACAAAAAATACCCTGTCCAGACACTTCCTGCTTAGTAAAACAGCAAGAACTGAGCAGCACATGTATATCGCAGCAGGTCCTGCCCACAATTGAATTAGCCTATACTGGATACTGGCAGGACGTGTGATTAATCTGATCTAATCCTGCTGGTTTGGTCTCACGAGAGTGAAGTAATAAGCCTTTACTTCTTTGTTCTTTAGATAGAATTACAACTCAAGGGCATTTAATCTGAACTCAGGCTTATCTTACACAACAAGCCAAAGGTAATCTAAAGATGACAGAGGTGATCTATTTTAGGACTGGGACAGTTGCCATCTGAAAAAGGATTAATTTTGCACTTGCCACCTTGTTGGCTCTGACAGCGCTGTACATGACCTATGGCAAAGAGTAACATGATCTGAATGAAAGGTTTTAATGCCTCTGACGCCACCCTTTGTCGGCACGGATCATGTATTTAAAGTATAAGTCAGTATTTATCCAGATAAGATTATGCACTTACTTAAAGGGATCAGAGTGTATATTCCGTGGATATAAGTAACCTGAAATTCACATGTCTCTCATCACCATGATTGAAACCTCATGACGTTGTAATATGCAATATGTTTAAGACCTTTAGACCTCTTTAAGCAAAAATACAATTGAAAACGTACCCTACTGTTCAGTTTGTCACTGGAGTAGCTGGTGGGTATACTGGGCCCAGGCGGTTGTCCAGTACTTTGTACTAAAGTCTTCTTAATGACATCCACATATGACACTGGAAAGATTCCTTGTTTGTTTGTACCTGGGATCTTTCCCTCAAACCAGTTTTTATCCACCTGCCGCACCAATACAACACGCTCGCCCTGAAAGACATGAACATTATTTAATAAGTGGTATAATAGTGGAACAAATGAAATTGTGCAAAATGATAAGATTATAACCATTTAAAAAAAGTATTTAATGTTCAATGTGTATTATGGAAAAACAGACTGGTTGTGGCTCAGTTTGGGTGGTACTCAAATTTTGATACCGTCAACCCTCCTCGCTATTTTATCTCGGTATATGGTATTATTGTGCATAATAAAAAAATTATGGCGTAAGGCTCAGAAAGTATCCCCAAATGGTTGGCTTATGCCTAAACCATTTAGAAACTAAATACTGTATATGCAACCTTAAGTTTAAGGTATTTCCATCTCTAGCGGTCACATTTTTGTTGCACAATTTGCACACTGCCTCATCCATATTTACCGCCTCTCCCTTCACGTTCAGTTGAAACCCGAAATACTGCCAAACTGCAGAAGTTGTGTTCTTTTTCAAGACCAGGTCACTCGCCATCTTTCCCCACCTCTCTCTGTCTCCTCCACGCTGTCCCGTGATGACAACCATGCATACTCACTTTTAGACATTAAATAAATTGTACTTAATATTTATTCCTTGTCTCCTATATAAGTGCATTGTTTTTTATGACAGTATAATGGTATTGAAACTGATACCGTTGCTATTTTTAGATCCCGTGGTATACCTTATTACTGTATTACCGCCCAAGCCAAGTTGTGGCAAACGCTGAGATTTTGTAAAGACATTTTAAGCCTTGTTGTTTTAATTCTCCTTTGTGTTAGAACATGATGATAGAATGGCATAGAATATTATAATTCAGCAACAAGTTAGACTTGTAAAGCACTTTTCTCGTAATGTTAAAAAAGAAACATTAAGTAGAGGAATAATGAGCCATAGCTGAAACTAAATGGGAATTATGACATTAAGACTAATAAAACGTTTACTTTTCTTAATGAAAGTTCCACATTAGTATCAGCATTAAAGTTGTAACGGGCAACTGCTTCTCCAATTTCTTTGCTTTGGGCTGGAGGAGGGGGTCTTGCTGGCTGATGTCTTTCTGATGGAGGGATTTTCTGAGAAAAGAGAGAAATTGAAAGTATCTTTATACTGAATGTGCCCAAAGACAAATGTGCTCAAAATGTCTACACACCTCCACATATGAGATGGGGAATATCCCTACATGTCCATGGTATTCTCCTTCATACCAGTTATTATCTATCTGCCGACTGATGTATACCGTGTCTCCTTTTTTGAACGTTAGCTCTCTGGAAGGAAAACATCAGGACAACTAAATGTACAGGGGAAATAACACGATAATGCTAAGGACATACATAAATAATGCATTAAAATTTACTGACTGATTGTAGCACATCAAATGCAGAAAAAAAGAACATGGTGACATGATTTGCAAGTTGTTCTTACTTGGCCGTCTGTGCTTTGAAGTCATAAATTGCTTTGGCTGGCAGTTTCTGTCAAGCAAATGAAGCAGAAAACAATATATCTTTATTGCATGTGGTTACAATTCGATCAAAGCTTAGGTAAAATCTTAGTATTTTTACTCAAATATTACAGTGATGCATATTCCCTTACAGTACCTCTCTGACATCAGGAGTTTGTCTCCTGCTCTGTGGTGTCTGCCGGCCCACATCAGGGTAAGTGTAATTTCTGGATGTGTCCTGGTCTAGAATAAAAAGCAAAGAAAACACATTTAAAAACAAGTCTCATAGAAGTTTAACACTTACATGCATGGGAACAAGCAAGAGCAAAGGAAATAATTTACACCTTTTTTGACCAATGAAAAGAAAATAATGTAAATTAATAAATGCTGTATACATATTTTGTTGTCCATAATAATGATTTCCATGAATCATCTCAGAAGATATGTTGTGCCCTTCGTCCAGACTCAAATTCCCAGTATAGATGTTTATTTATACTAGAACTGCAAATGGTTAGCTGGCATCTGTGCCAACTGTGGGCAAACCCCCTTGCTCTGAAGCCTTCTAATTTATAAACATTGTGGACCATGCTAAAGTGTTGCATATCTTTGATATAAAAACATAATAAAAACACTGACCTTCTCTAAAACAAATAACTAAACTTTAGGTACCAAGGCTGATCTGGTCTTATACAGTATGTCAGGTTTAAGCGAGTAAACTGTCTTAACATAATAAGCGAGCATGTTTCTTCCCAAGCCAATAAAATCTCAAATCTGTTTTTAGATTGCATGCTTCAGCTGCTCAAGTCATCTGTCCAAAGCTATTTATATAGACTGAAACTTCACAAAGTTACATTTTTTTTTGTGGTAAGCCCAAAAACAAAGTAGCGTTCCTCTAGTGTCCTGATTCCCAGATAATATATGAACCTAATAAAATGTATACCTTGAATGCATACAGGTGTCTACCAAAAACAGGAATGTATTGTATATATAGTAGAAAATTATAAAACTGTAACAAAGACAATGTAATATGAGAAAATGAAAGACACAGGCACCAACCTCTGACATCCCCCCCCCCCCCCAAACACCCACCCACACACCCCCCCCCCCCAAAAAAAAAAAAAAAAAAAAAAAAAAAAAAACCCCCCACCCCCCACCCCCCCCCCCCCCCCCACACACACACACACACACATACCCTCTCTCACCAAAAAATAAATAAATAATAATAATGAAGAGCAGAGGATAGGGGAATGAGTCATGCTTGCTGATGTTCCTCGCAACATAATTCCTTTCACTATGTCAAAAGTGTCCACTCCTGCTCCTGGAGGGCCACTATCCAGTAGTCTAAGATCCAACTACAATTGAACATACTTGAACTTGCTTATTTAGGTATTCAGTCTTATTTAAAACATCCATGGCAAGTTGGAGCTAAACTGCAAGATGTTGGCCCTTCGGGAGAAAGCTTAGGCACATCACCTCTAAGCAAGCACATTCACAAACACAAATAGAACATAGCAATGATGGAGCAGAAACCAAACACAAGGGATGAAGGATTTCATAAAAACCACAAATTTGATTAGATGAGTCCACCTTGATAGCAGTATTTAATGTTGTGGTTCCTCTGGTTGTTGTTGCTGTCTATATGGTTGTGAGAGGCACTATGGGACAGGTGACAGTACTCGGGTTGGTGAGTGTCCTGGCTGGACATGCCATCAGGCTGCGCGTGGTAAGAGCGAGGCTGAATTGTAGGACTGTTTCTCCCCAGTGCATGCAGGGAGGAATTCCTCTCAGGAATGTCAGGAAGCAACTCCACCAGCAACCTATGAAGGATGCTGTTTTCTGATAGGCTACCCCTGCGTTTCTCAGTGCGGATGTGATCATAGATGTCTTTTAGAGCTGAATCTAGAGTCTCGTACACATAGCCCTTGGAGTTTGACATCCGGGAAAAACTCAAAGGCGACAGGTTCTTGCGACGGAAAGGCACTGGGCTGACCAGGAATGCAAGCTTACTGAGACCAAACTCAGATTCCTCTACTCGCAAATGTTGCCTCCGATCCTGCTTGGCCCTCTCGTGCTTGATCATGGTGGTAAAGCGTGTGTAGGAAGCCGGGCAGCGGCCTTTGCAGGAGCTCACAAGCTGCCTGTGAAAATGATGGTGGTGTCCTGATCCACAGAAACTCTCGGAGGATGCAAATGAACACAGGTCGAACTCCCTCTCACTGCAAAAAGATGAGCCTTCAATCTGGATGAAGTCACTAAGATCGGACACAACCGCGTCATGCTCACTGTCCGAATAATCGTTCTGCATGGCAGAGTTTTGTAATTGGTCACTGGTGACACGGATGTGAATTGGCACATGGTTGGTTATCTTGGGGTATTGGGGCCGTCCTTCAGGGGGATTCCTGGCTGGTGGTTCTTCATCTAGCAATGACTCAATAGAGAGGCTACGCTTGGGGCTGCTGGTCCTCCTAGAATAACCTCTGATTAGGCTTTCTTCCCCAAGGTTTGGCATGGATTTGGATTTCTGGATCAGACTCTCAAATTGTGAAATCCTGTTGTGCACCATGTCCCTAGGTACCTCTTCGTTGCAGCCCTTGTTACCAGTGCGTCTATCCTTCCGCTGTTCACTCTCATACTTACGGATCCTGGATTTGACGGAGCAGATCACGGTAGAGTTGATCAACTCTTGCCTGTTAATGTGATGCATCTTCTTGTAGAGTTTAAGAAAGCCTGGTGCATCGTGGGCAGAGCGGTGCCGGGTCCTCTCCCTAAGATCCTCAGACTCTTGAACGACACAGCATTGTGATGTCTCTAGTTCCCCATTGTGCAGCAAGGAGCCAGTGCTTTCACAACGGGTCTGCACTTCTCTTCCTCTCCCCTCAGACAGGAGGTCATCACAACTCCAAGATTTGAGCTTAGGTGAAGTCTCCTCTGCGATCATCCAGTCTTCTGAATTCTCCTGGACTGGTTTCCAGCCTTCTGGGAGGCTGGAGAAGCCTTCTGAAACAGCTGGGACAGCCATAAAACTGTCCTCATTTTCACCATAGTTTTGATACACAGGTTCTGAGGTAGAATGGTTTGGACTTAGACAGTTTGAATGTGCTGTGTGCAAATTGCTCACATCCCCACCTTAGACATCCACCACAAGCAGCATGGTAAAAAAAGAGACATGAGAAGACATTAAAAGGTAATTTACCCACAGGAGAAAAAGGACGTGTATACAACGGCCTGGAAGAAAACTGGAAAGAAATCTGACATCTTGATCAACAAGCCTCTCCTGAATATAGAAGCAGTTGATATGCTACTCTACACTGAGGCAAGATTGTAAACACTAAATAATTCATTGACCTTTATTCATGCAAAGGGAAAGTCGTTTAAAATTCAGCTTGTGCTGCGTTGGAGCAAAATAAAAATTGTCTGTGAACCTTTTGCTAATGCTTTCAATAATGTGCACAATTTCGACTTCTCGTTTGACGTCTACCTTTAGTTCTAGTGGTGGCGGGGGAGCATGGGCTGGTGAGGGGATTCCTCTGGGTGCTGCTGCCCCTGGGCAGCTCTGGTGGTCTGACAGATGTTTGTGTTGTGCCCGCACTGCTGTGACCTCTTGGCTGAGTGGTTGCAGGTTCAGATTTTCGCCTCTTCTTGTTATCACTTGCAGAGCTGTAGAATAAATGATAATAGTCTTTGTTTATTTTATTAGTTTGCAATGAAATTCAGTCTCCTTTTGAAACTAATATCATGACTTGTCACCTATAGTACACAACACCCTAAAATGAATGTGGGTACAGAACTCATGTTAAAACATGAATTAGGAAATAAAAAATAAATAAAAACAAAGTAATACTTAAAGAAATAAAACATTTTGCAAACTGTTTGCATGTACTGGACAGTGAAAACATTAGATCTTCAGTAAATAATATTAGTTATAAATGTATTTTATATTGTAATTATATTATAACACATTTTATATTAAAATGTAAAAAATAGACAGTGTATTTCAACACTTTCTGCATGTTAATCATATATGTCTTTTCTGTAAAATCATGACTTGCGCAAAATATCCACTTAGAATGACCTTGGGACTGGTTGGTTAATAGCAATTACAAAAAAAAAGAGATGTCACCTGGTTTGATATTTTACATACTTTTTATTTAAAAATTCTATGTAATGTAATGAATAAATGTGTATGTCCAAATGCTTTTGGGGTTATTGCATATACAGCAAACCTACCTTGATGGCCTTTCAAGGCTCCTGTCAGTGGATGGCTGATAAAGAGAGGTCTGAAACAGATAAAGAATACAAGAAAAAGGTAAACTCCTTACTTAATGTCCACACATACTATAAAGTAGGTTCCTTAATACCCAGCGGTCTCTTTTACAAATCCAACAATGGTAAAAAAACGTAGTGATATTCCTTATGCCTGGATGTGGTGACATGGGCAGCTGTCTATTCCCATGGCAGCATTAGACCACTTACAAGGGTTTCTATGTCGAACAAAGCAGGGAATTCCTTATACACATGGCTGGAGTAGATAATCATCTTCCTGTTTGCTGAAGCTCTGAGCAGCGTTATCAGGAACAGCTCTTCAAACCAGCAGCGGACGCCCCTCGCGTTTTTTTAACCCTCTTTAAAAGTAGCCCAAGCACGCAGTACCAAGAATGTCTCTTCAGTGTGATACATTTGCATCTAGTCAACATAAATACAGCTCTGAGTGACAGACACCCAGCAAGCTCAAAATTGGCCGGCAAACGCTCCGTGACAATTTTTAGCAATTCTTTGTTTGGATTTACAACATTCCTCAAACCATAACTGTTACTACTACCAGCCTCTGAGTTATAATCTTTCCTTAAAGAGATAGTTCACCCAAAACTGGCAATTTTGTCATTCATTACCTTAGCATTCACTTGTCACAAGCCTATTTGGGATTCTTTTTTCCAATGAACACAACAGAAGTTAGTTTGAAAAATGTTGAAAAAATGTAACCATTGACTTCCACAGTATTTGCTTTTCCTGCTATGGATGTCAATGATAAATACAATTTTTTAAGTATCTTATTTTGTGTTAAACAGAAAAAGGATTGAATGTATGGACACATTTGATTAAATGACAAGTAAATTTGTATTTTTGGTTAAACTATCCTTCTATTCACAGAGTAATTCATGAAATAGATGACTTTGGGACAAACTTGCTTAATTGGTTAGATCTATGCAAAAAAAAGTGTCTTGTTCAACTAGCCAATGCATAGTGTTAAGTCTGTTAAGTGTTAGTGCTGTTTCAATCACACCTCCTTTCTTTGTAAATGAAGCTCATTATAGACGCGCCAAATTCACAATATTCAAGTCTGCTATGTTGAATGGGGTGGTAATCACATGCAAAAAAACAACAACATTAATGCATTCTTGATTACTTTCTCTCCTTGACGGCCAGTGAACTATTTTTAAAAAGACATAAAAAAGCCACTCGGTGAAGAAGGATATGTAATATGACCACTCAGAGGGCATGACCATACATCCTTCATGTACTATAAACACTTGGACAGAATGGACGGATGACAGCCAGCAGGAAATTCTCCTGTCTTATCATAAATACACAATGTAATAATAGACTGAACTTTACTTTCATAAAGACCATGTAGATGTACATGCAGGGCACTGATTCTTAGACATGGGCCAACTGTAACTGTACTTTAATGTGTACTGTACTTTAGTAAATAGCAGCGGTAGCGCTTTTATAATATATATAATTATAAAGACATTACTACTTAAATATTCTTAACATAAATCTCAACTCAATACTTCCTAAAAAGTGACCAAATGTTTAATCAATGTCATAAATTGATATATAAACTACTTATATGCAAATGCAATAAATGTACATATGAAACATACTTATATAAAATATTTCCTTGTTTGAAGTAAAAACATATCTGCAACAATTGAATATACTATAAATTTAGCACAGATAAACATGTATATTTATGTTTGCATACTTTTGTATTTTGACAAGTTTTGACATCATATAGATGTCATATAATAGTTCATTCATTCATTTTACTTCGGCTTAGTCCCTGTTTTTTCTGCCCCTGATTAACCGCCAACTACTCTGGCATATGTTTTATGCAGCAGATGCTCTTCCAAGCGACAACTCATTACTGGAAAACCATATAATAGTTATATATGTTAAATGTGTAAATATACATACATATATGTTTCATTTATTTGTCAGAGGCTCTATTTTATATATAAATTATATAGTAAATATAATTTACACTCACCGGCCACTTTATTAGGTACATATTAGGTTCTAATAAATAAGTTCTAACATATAAAATATAATTACTAACTAATACGTAACTAATAAATATGTATTAGTGTCCAACTTAACACAATTTTTTAATAAGCCAATCACACTACAGCAACTCAATGCATTTAGGCATGTAGACATGATCAAGACGATCTGCTGCAGTTCAAACCGAGCATCAGAATGGGGAAGAAAGGTGATTTAAGTGACTTTGAACATTGCATGGTTGTTGGTGCCAGATAGGCTGGTCTTAGTATTTCAGAAACTGTTGATCTACTGGGAATTTCATGCACAACCATCTCTAGAGTTTCCGATAATGCTCAGAAAAAGAGAAAATATCCAGTGAGTGGCAGTTCTGTGGGCGCAAATGCCTTGTTGATGCCAGAGGTCTGAGGAGAATGGCCAGACTGGTTTGAACTGATAGAAAAGCAACAGTAACTCATTACAACCGAGAAATGCAGAAGAGCATCTCTGAACGCACAACACGCCACACCTTAAGGCAGATGTGCTACAGCAGCAGAAGACCACACCGGGTGCAACTCCTGTCAGCTAAGAAAAGTAAACCGAGGCTACAATTCGCACAGGATCACCAAAATTGGACAATAGAAGATTGGAAAAAGTTGCCTGGTCTGAAGAGTCTTGATTTCTGCTGCAACATTTGGATGGTAGGCAGGCACGTGCACACATAGGGCTCAACCTGTGCAGTGTACATGCCCTTTTTAGTCTGGGAGTTCCAAAATGAACTCTTTAGTTCGTGATCGCCATCCCCCATTCCTTGTGTCAAGGTGTATAATGGTGTGGGATATTTCCTTGGCACCCTTTATGAGTGTACCCATCTTCTGATGGCTACTTCCAGCAGGATAATGCGCCATGTCATAAAGGGCGAATCATCTCAGACTGGTTTCTTGAACATTACAATCAGTTCACTGTACTCAAATGGCCTCCACAGTCACCAGAACTCAATCCAATAGACCATGTTTAGAATGTGGTGGAACGGGAGATTCGCATCGTAGATTTGCAGCTGACAAATCTGCAGCAACTGCATGATGCTATCAGGTCAATATGGACCACAATCTCTGAGGAATATCTCCAGTACGTGTTGAATCTATGCCACAAAGGATTAAGGCAGTTCTGAAGGCAAAATAACTATCCAATCCAGTACTAGTAAGGTGTACCTGATAAAGTGGCCAGTGTGTGTATGTAACATTCACAGTATAATATTTCAGATTTTTTTTTATTGACAATGTTGATAATTCAGAAGTGACTTAAAAGTTTAAGGAATTTAATAGTTATAATATTGTATCACATCAAAAAACAAGTTTTGATAGGGGACAACACTGATTATGTGAGACAGGGAATTTGCATCAAAAAGTAAATCCTCTTTACATACTGTAAGCTTTTATTTATTTGATATGTTCCACATCTCAGGAATCAAACAGTGTATTACTGCATTTTAAACAGTGAGTTTTGTGTTATAATTGAAACTGTTATATTAATGTCAAACAAATGAGGGTTGCCAAGGTGCATATTTGTATTAATTACTCATTTTCTCTTTTCCAGTCTGTGAGTACAACAAGCAAAGCAGTTAATCATTCACTCACTTATTCCTTCATTCATTCATTCTTTACCTCCACTGGAAATCGAGGAGCGCTCTCTGGATTGTAATCCAGAAGTTTTTTTGGAGGCTTCACCCAAAGGAATGGAAGAGGGGAGGAACACAGAAACAGTGATGTAACATAGGAGATAGTATGACTACAATCTACTACACTGAATATATCTGCAACCAAACACTACACACCGCAATACACTTTAGCTTTTAGGAACAGTTCACCCAGAAATTAAAATGTACTCACAATTTACTCACCCACAAGAGGACATTACTTGATTTGTAATGTCCTGTTGAAGACAAAATAACATATTTTGAAAAATGTTGGTAACCAGTAGCCACTGACATCCATTTTATTTATGGAAATCAATGGCTACGGGTTTCCAACATTCTTCAAAATATCTTAATTTGTGTTCAACATAAAAATAGAAACTCAAAGAATAAAAACAAGTGGAGGGTGAGTAAACAATGAGAGATTTTCAGTTTTTGGATAAACTATCCCTTTCACAAAATGATGTCACGCCAAGCCTACAAAACTACACACACCTTGCACAGTGAGCGACATAATCTAGTTGCAAAATCATGCAATGTATAGTAGTGTACACAAAGACTGAAATGCTGATGGGAGAAAGCGAGGCTGGTTTAAACAGAACCTGATATTAGTTATTCATCAAACTTAAACATAAGGTTTGTGTTACAGTGTCCAACCAGTCTTTTCAGACATGATCATCTTGGACCGACAGCATGTGCAGCACGTATGTGACCTTTCCACCCTCACACCAATCACAAGCCGCATGCTAACAGCACCAAACCAAAGCCACACTTACCGGCCGGCCAAACTCCAGTTCAGCAAAGAACTTATACCACGGCTCATTCTCTAAATCTATGTCCTCTGGATTTAAGTTACTTTTCTGGAGTTGAGAAGTCAAGCAGGAGAAGAAGATGAAAGGGAGGGATGAAATTTAGAAATGTGACAGTGAGATGCAAAATGACGAATGTCTTTAGACAAGTAACAAATCAATGTTGTCAATTTGTAAAGTTTAGCAAAGCACAAAAAGTATTATGTTATATTTATATATGGTATAAAGAATGTTAAAAACACCAACAAAACAAAGGCTATGGCAGGTAGTTTTAACATTTATTCTATGAAACATAATCTCTTTTCATATTGCTCTTTTACTAGTGCTTGTTATTTTTAGGTAATTGTAGATAATTATCCATTTAATTGTAGTACTCATTTACTTTAGGTACAAGTACTTGTTTAAAAGATACTAGATATCATACTACTACCCATTCAGTAGACACTATCTATCCGTTTGTTAAGTGTGACGTTACGTGAAGCGGCTTCCAGGTTCAATTGCCATATCAAACTGTATGGAGAGACTCATCAAATGGTAATAATAAACGTTTACAAAGCGATGTAATACTTTTAAATATCGCAATATAAATATATCCATGCTTAATATCAGATGGCCAGAATGGGACTATTTGTTTTTATAAATTTCTAAAATTTTGGTATTTGTGACGCAGCAAGCCCAGAGACTAATGTGTACACCATGATTTTATATACACTTCATTGTAATGTGTGATATCACTGAAAAGTGGTCATTAACAAATTTTTCCTAAATTCAAATGAGTAGCGGCTTGGACCCAAAAACAATATTCCATACGTCACCGATACGTCACGACTTAACAAGCAGCCTAAATTAAATTGATAGTTAGGCTACTAAATGACTTATTTAGCAGATACTAGCACTCATTCGTATAATTATTTGATATTAGTATCAAATACAACTACTTAATAAATACACTAGACATTATTTATTACACATATTTATTCATAAAAAATAGGTCTTATTTATTATAAACTGGTATTTTTAATGTTACAACTAGACAGAATTGTTACAAATGAAGGATTGGTATCAATGAGAACTATAGCAAACAAAAAGTCTAAGTTCTAGCATTTAAAAAACACGTATGGTAACACTTTATAATAACTACACACTATTAATTATTTTTTAAGCATTACCAAATTGTTAATTTATTATCTGTTAAGTATTAACTCTACATTAGTAGACGTTAGTAAGCAGTTTATAAATACAGCTACAAATGCTCTATTCTTGACTTATAAGCACATTTATAATGTGTTTAATGATTGTGTTTTCATACTTTATTACTTATTAATTGTTTATTGCTAAATTAAGTATTGCATTATTTACAAACCAGTTATTTATAAATAATTGGTGCTGTTTTAAGATGATTTAGAATGCAAAAATAAATGATTAATAAACTATTCAAATTAACATTTATATATTTTATTATTCAGACATATATTAAAGGGCACCTATGGTGAAAAATCTACTTTTCAAGCTGTTTGGACAGACATATGTGTATGTATGGTGTATAGACCGTCATTTTGGGGTGATATAAACACACTCAGTCCTTTTTTTTTCAATTTAACAACATAAAAACGGTGGACCAATTGGAGCGGTTTTCAGACCGACCGCAACTTGACGTAGGAGTGCGGTCCCCCCGCCCACCGAATTGATTGACAGCTGCGTATTAACATGTCTCCGTAGTAACGTGTGTAATCATATCAAACAGACACAGGACCAGGACGTGAGCAAACTAAGCAACCATAAATAAAAGGTCTGTTCAGTTTGCTAGGATCATTAATCATCATCAAATGTGATCAAGAGTGAGTTTTACAAGTTTAAAATGTTTTAAAACAGTGCATGTGTGTAATGAATTACAGCCATTTACTTCAACACAGCCGCGTGTCAGAACAATCATAAAAGACGCTTCAATCCCGGTTTGTGGACGTTAAATCAGGTTTATTTTGTACATTAACATAACAGATATCCATACAGCAGTGGATATTAACCTGTATTCTGTCACAGTCTGTGTTCCTGTCAGCGCTGTGTGTGTGTGTGTGTGTGTGTGTGTGTGTGTGTGTGTGTGTGTGTGTGTGTGTGTGTGAGAGAGAGTGTGTGCGTAAACTTTGTAACGACATTGTGTGTGACTCATCCTGCAACTCCACAACATCTATGAAATACCCATTGGTAAAGCTCTTACTTGTTGTTTTTCCTCACAAATGTTACGTGAGATCTTATTCCTTCGTGTTTGTCTGTTGTCTGACGCAGCCGAGGGAGCCGCTGCCAGGCACGTGGAAACGGTGGGCGTGAAGGACTAGCCTTAAAGGCGCAGTACACAAAAACAGCTAGCTTCTAATAAATGCTACAAAAAAGGAACTTATGACAGGTATAATAAAAAATCTGATGGGTGTTTTTAGATGAAACTTTACAGACACATTCTGGAGACACAAAAGACTTATAATAAATCTGGAAAAAGTGGTAACCAATGTGCCCTTTAAAAGTTACTTTGTATGTTAATAAATGCTTTATTAACCCACCGTCATCCAGTTTTGTGACCAATTTATGCTTTATAAATCCTTTTATAAATGACAGTTAAAGGCTCAGTTATATTCTAAACAGGAAAAAATAAAATAAATGACTTTATTCATTTCTATCCATTTGAAGATACACAAATGAAACTGTATCAAATGGGAAAAAAAATATAAAAAATGTTGTATCATAATATATTGTTAAAGTATTATATTGTTGTTGTTTTATCCAATTTTATTTAATTGTATTTATTTCTAACTGTATTTTAACACTCCTGTTATTCTTATACTAAGCCTTTAATTGTCATGTATAAGGGATTTCTAAAGCATATGTAATGTAATGTAATGTAAGGTCACAAAACTGAATGAAGTTGACTTAATAAAGCATTTATTAACATACAAATTAACTATTAGTATAACTGCATGAAGTTGACATAATAAAGCATTTATTTAAATACAAATTAACTATTAGTATAACTGCATGAAGTTGGGATAGTAAAGCATTTATTAACATACGTAGTAACCATTACTATACTGTTTGCCTGAATGATAAAACATAAATGTTGATTTGAATAGTTTATTACAGTTTTTCTCAGTGGCTTTGGTGCATTTCTCACAACACTATTTACATTTGCACAACAGTTAATGCATTTCTCAAAACAATTAGTGCAAACTGCAAAACCTAGTGGATAACCTGCAAAAGCGTGTCACTTGCTCAAAAAAACAGATAGCCCATTCCTCAAAGGCAAGTACTCATGTCAATGAAAGTGTCAGTGTCATCAAAATGCAAAGTCCTGCCACCATTGTTTACGAACAAGATAGTCAAATGGCTTTGTCATGTTTTCATTATGACACTTTATTCTGTACATTTTTTCCAATGCAAAAAAGTCCGATTTTGGTGACACTTTCTGAAAATGCTCAAGACCGCACTAATACTATTTGCACAGCCATTTGAAAACTACAGTAAAGTTAGACATCACTGCATTTAGTGAGGTATCTGAGTACAAGACACTGAATATGTATGTTTTTACATTTTTACTGCATTTGCTCTTTACAATTCTAATTTATTCACAGCATTGTGCAAAAAAATAAATACACCCTTATTTACAACAAACATAAACTTCCTTTGGGTACAGCTGTGCACAACTGTAAACAATATTGCAGTACATAATGGAACTGAACCTACAACATACACAGGTCTGTAAATCATTCATGAAATTGTTTAATTTAGAAGACATTTTCAGAAAAAAAAGATTTAAAGTTTTTAAATAAAATGAACTTGACAGATTTTGACAACTAGTTCAACATTTTTGTATGTAATGACTCAAGTAATGAAATGAGGACTATTAGTTTTAAATGGAATGGCTATTCAGCATCCACAAGTTTAGTTAATTTTGACTGACATGGCATAAGCAAATGATAATGTTACAAACAGCAGAGAGTTGTATGAAAGCAATTGATGCATGTCCAAAAGCATTTGCAATTTGCTGGAAGGAATGAGAAACTGCTACTAAGATGTGCACAAATGACTAATTGTTTTGAGAAATGCATTAACTGTTGTGCAAATGTAAATAGTGTTGTGAGAAATGCACCAAAGCGACTGAGAAAACTGTAATCATTTACTAACTCATTCTAAATTATTCTAAAAGCCACCAACTACTCTTAAATACAAATGGTTTGTAAATAATGCACTATTGAATTTAGTAATGAACAATTAATAAGTAATAAAGTATGAAAATACAATTGTTAAGCCCATTATAAATCTGCTTATAAGTCAAGAATACAGAACTTGTAGCTGTATTTATAAGCTTCTTACTAACGTCTGTTAATGTAGAGTTAATGCTTAACAGATAATGAACTAACTATTTGGTAATGCTTAATAAATGATTCATAGTGCGTAATTATAAAGTGTTACCACATGTATTAGTGTATATTTAAGTATCAGTAGACAATCAATATGTCTTAGTATATAATGATTAAGTGCTAGTATGTACTAAATCAGAACTAGTAACTAATAAGTACAAGTGTGTACAAAATAAAAAAAAAGCTGTATTTATTTAATAATGATTAAGTGCTGGTATCTAACATAGAGCATTACTGTAGATTTTCACAAAACTCAATAGCAAAAATATGAAATTTGTTACTAGAAAGAGTAGAACAGTTAAAGTCGTCACTGAAATAATCACTAGTATCTGTTTAACTGCTTGGTACTAGCTTGAATTGAATATTTGCCAATAAATTATAATTATCTTATCAATAAGTATAATCAATGGAAATTATATTAGTAGTAAAAAAAAGTAATAGTAGCATGAAAGTAGATACTAGTATATTTATGTTTAATTACTTGTTTAACCAGCTTGCCATAGGTTTTTTCTTCTTTTTTTAACCCTACTATCCAGCAGAGGGCAGAAGCGTATAACACTTGCTCTGTGCACAAGGACAAACAGTTCCAGCAGGAGCAAATTGGTTTTTCCTAACTTTATTAGTGACCTTGACCACATTACGCTCTAATGGACTCACGGTTTATCCGTTCTAGCAAGTGACAGGTTTGCTGAAGCACTTCAGCTTGTTTGTGGCAAATGTTTGGGGTGATTATTTTAACATACTGTATATAGAACACTTAGCATGTAACTAGCACTGTTGACATGTATGTTGTCAATACAGTTCTATTAATATACAAGAGTTTAGTCAATCAGCATATAATGTATCATGCCTGCGGTGCTGCTGACACCATGGACTTACCGATTGCTACATTTCATTACTAGCATCTGTTTTACGATCGGTCTATACGCATACAGCCACGGGGTGTTATTGCTAAGATCAATATGCTTGTGCCTTCAAATGCTAAACTCTGTGCCTCATAAACTTTATGAAGCTAATTTTAAACAAACCACAAATAATTATGCAGTAAAATTTATTTTAAAGTGCATGTTCTGTGTACTTACCATAGTAATTAAAGTTAACTATGCATAATTATTAACCTATACCTATTATATAACTATATCTAAACCTAAATCAACTTTATTTACTCAACTTCATCCATTCTAAATCTAACAATATAGTATGTTCTTAGTAACACTTTCCAATAAGGTTCATTAGGTAATGCATGAACTAACCATAAACAATACTTGTACAGCATTTATTACTCATAATTCAACATTTACTAATGCATTATTAACATCCAAGTCTAGTTAATGCACCATGAATTAACATGAGCTAACAATGAACAACTGTATTTTCATTAACTAACGTAACTAACATGAACAAATACTGTTGTAAATGTATTGTTCATTGTTTGTTCATGTTAGTAAATGCATTAACTAACATTAACTAATGAACCTTATTGTAAAGTGTTACCATGTTCTTTTCATTAATTATTACTCAGCCAGTATTTAAATAAATAGTTATACTGTGACACGCACACCTTAAAATAAAGTATAACCAGTTAGAATACTTAAAAAAATATATACTCACAATGTAATTAACTCAGTTCATTCCATCTGGGTCTTCACACAACAATGAAAGTACTTACAGTACAGTATTTATTAGCTGTTAGTGTCAGTTATATAGGTACTGCATATATATATATATATATATATATAT
>CAIGQZ010000690.1:3495855-3512673 GCA_903798205.1 Danio tinwini | reverse complement strand
TGTGTGTGTGTGTGTGTGTGTGTGTGTGTGTGTGTGTGTGTGTGTGTTGGCAGTGCCGGGTGTACAGTAGCCTGACAGGTTTCTTTCCTATCTGCTTTACCTCTGGATGTCAAAAATGCAGTTTGAGCGCCAGAGTCTTTGTTAGACTCTAAAAAGACAGAGTTCTTAAAGAAAGTCAGCCAAGAAATAACACCCCCTGCATAGCGTTTCTCAGAATCCCTGAGATGAATACAAAATCACATGCCCAGCCCGACACAAACAACTCCAGAAGGAGAGGCACATTTCACTCCTTTCTGCCTCATAACACTTGATTAGAGTCAAGTTTGTGTAAATTGTTTACTTGGTTGTGGACATTGTTATGGCTGGCAGCCAGTAAATTCCATCTCGTTTGTGTTCTTGCTGAGCCAAATGTACTTCTTTATCTTTCAGACAGTAGACAATTAGTCAGTTTAATAATTTAAATATATAATTGAATTACATTACTGAATGTGCATTTATTATGTAAATAGGTCAGATCCAAAAAGGGTTGAGTAATAAAAAATGACTAGCATGTAATGGCTTTTTACCATGATTTATAGAAGCTAAAATGTCTTGTTTTCCCATTTGTAAGTAAGATGTCTTTTAAAGTTCTTCTAATACTGTAAAAAAAAATGCTGGGTTCCACACAATTGATTTGCGTTGGGACAACATAAAGAAATTAGGTTAACTTATTAGATTTTACAAATTTAAAGTGGATTGAAAATAAAACTATTAAGTTTCACTGCGTATGTTGTTTCATTTTTACATACATATAAATATATCTGCTATGTCGAATGATGATGGAACAGTATTTTTCACCCATTATAGTAAAGTTTAATTGCATTACATATGCTGTTTAGTTGTATAAAACTTTTGTAAATTTTATTTCATGCAGACACAAAAATCGCAAGTTTCATTTAATCCAAATACTGTACAAAAGTAATAGCAAACAGAGTTATCTAAATGCCTTTTTTTTCTGGTGCTGTTGAGAACACAAAAGCAAGACAAAAATACTAATATAAATGGCCTCATAGAGTTTCTGTACTGTATATACAACATCATTATTGCATATCTAGCTATCTATAAAATGTTTTGTTTCAGCTTGAATGACACACACACACATACCTAACCTAATCAATCAGCACAAGTTTAACACTAATAATACAAACGCATACAAATTGGTTTATTTAAATGATTTCTGAAGGAAAATCTTTTTTTATAATATAATAATATTTTATTATTTTTTATCAAACAAATGCAATCAATTATTTAATATGACACTTTAAATAAATATCAGAGTAAAAAAATATTAAATCCTACTCAAGTTTTTAATAATGATGTTCCCATCATGCATTTTTTTGCCTTTGTCAAATTGCATTTGCAATATTAATTGTATTTATAATAGTATCATTGCTATTGATGTTAAGCACAGTAACTTAAAATAGTATCTTAAAAGTCTGGAGTTAATCTTCTACTTAAAATGGTCAATTTTTGTTACATTTCTAATACGTTGTCTTACACAACAACAACAAAAAATTCAAGCAGTACTTCATCCAATTAAAACTGTATCTTTCATTTCAGTTTGACATTATTTGTCAAAACATAGTTGAATATAAATGTTTTTGATTAAGAGCTCAACTAAGTAAATTTAGTTTTGACCAATGTAAAATGGTAAGGTTCCTCACACAGGCCAGTGCATGCGTATTAAACAGAAACTCAATATGCTTTGTACTTTCATGGACGATATAAAAAATATCATTTAAGGCAAATGATTTATTTTTCTTTGGCTCAAGTGACTAAATTTTGATGTGAAACCATTACCCTATTTTTTAATGGATGATTGAACATTTTATGGAAATTGTTGTTTTGTTTAAAGCTAATTGACTTTAAATTAATTGACTTTCTTCAACAAGACAAATATGCTTTGTACCAGGTTATATACATTTTTTTTCTCATGAAGATAGAAAATATTAAGTCAAATTATTTATTTTTCATTGGGTCACGTGATAAAATTTAGATGCACTGTAAAAAGTGATTAATTACTTAAAGCGAGTAAACCAATTGCCTTAAAAGCAACAAGTTGACTTTACAAAAATAAAGTAAACCCATTGTAACTTGTTTAAGTTAAGTTGACTTCATTTTTATAATTATGCTAATTGTTTTACCTTTTTCAAGTCAACTAATCCTTTTTTACAGTGTCAGACTATTTTAGCACGTCTGTATTCAAATAATTACTGTAATTATGGCAATATTACATATTTGGTGCTTCAATAAGTCTGTAAAATCTACACTTATAGCCTGTATTAAATTTAGAAAACACACTGGAGTCTGGAAGAACAGATTTATTTTACTTTATTTATTTTTATTTTATGTCATTTTACTAGATATAGTAAATATATATATATATATAAAAAGTGATTAGTTTACTTTTATTTAAAAAGGTGAGTACAATAATTATAAAACTTAAGTCAACTTAACAGTTACATGGGTTTACTTACTTTATTTTTGTAAAGTCAACCTGTTGCTTTTAAGGCAATTGGTTTATTCGCTTTAAGTAACTAATAACTTTTTACAGTGTGTGAACCATTACCCAAATTTTTTTTATTAGATAAATGAAAGTTTTTTCCCATGTATTTACAGTAACAAGAAATCTGCTGTGCTGTTTTCTTAAATGTTATTAAATGCATGACTTTTTCTCAGTGAAAGTACATTGAGTACGGCAAAAATGAGGGAGTAATACACTTAATACTCAGTAATTTTAGGTAACAGTTAAGTAGATTTTACTTAAATCCATACATGAAATTTACATTTAAAAATCAGAACGCAAAAAGTCAAGTGAAGTAAATTACACTTCCTTTATTTTTCAGTGAGTTACTGTAGGTAATGATTGCCAAACACCATTTTACAACAACATACAGTAACATGTCTAAAAAATTACTATATGTTTTACTCACACAACACAAAAATATGACAAAGGCAAAGTACATCTAACATTTTATTATTCTAAGAATTCAACCATATAGTCCACACACACACACACACACAAAAAGATAAACTCTTACCTGTGTTCATATTGAAGATCTCTCCTTCTTGCATTGTCTTGATATCACACAGTCCTAAAAGACATGTAAGAATCAGTCAGCAAGCCGCACTCCTGCCCAAGTAAAACATTGATTTATCCTTACACACAGCATGCATGAGTGCAGGTATAGCCTGGTTTAGCAGCGCTAGCAAGAGTCTAATGCGGCTAGTTAACATCCCTGTTAGGATATGAGGCCCTGAAGTGAAAGGTGATCCAAGCCATGGCGTTTCAACTCAGAAACACGCAGCGCGGTATCAAAATACACACACATATATCCACACGCATTCGCCAATCTTACGCATGACCACTTTTGGTGTGTTAGCGCTTAACAAACTCTTTGAGCACTTAGCATTGTAACTAATTAAACCCCTGTTGAGTTTGACCTAGATTACTACACGTTTTTTTTTCTTTCTCAGTGATGGATTAACAGCCCGTGTGACCGCACTCTGAAAATATCTGACTTATTTTAGCACGGGCTGAATATTTTAGGGTATGGTCTATGATAGGAACTGTGTCATTTAATCACATTATTGGATGACTTCACTCATCATCGGGAGGAGGTAAATATGCATGTGCTCATGTGCAGGACGCATGTTGAGCTTTTGGCAGGCCGTGTGCCACTTGTCACATACACACACACACAGACCACCCGTCGCTCAGACCGCAAAGTGAACTTCACCTGAGACCAGCCTTTGATGGTGGTATGCAATGCACTTGGGGGTCACGACAAGAGGGAGACGTACAAATTTGCTATTCTAAACCTTTGTGTTTGGTTACATTTTAAAAGGGATAAGTGGAATTTCTGTCATCGTTGACTGAGCTTTATGTCCTTCCAAAGTTTTCTTTCTTTCTTTGGCTATGCAGTGGGTTGTGTCACTACAAAAAGTGACAAGACAAAAGTCATGACTACAAACGGTTTTAAGTCACTTTAACATATGAGTTAATATATGTTAATCAGGTTTCAAATAAAATGTTTAAGTTATGAAATCTTCAACTTAATGGGCCCTTTCTTACACCCAGCGCAATAAGGCACAGGACGTGTTTGGCATGATTTGTTGCTATTTTCAGACCAGCGCAACCCTAATTTTCATGTGTTGCACCACGTACACACAGGATGTACAGCAATACACACATATCTTCACGTATAAAAAAAAGGATTAAAATGTTACAAAAATTATTATTTACTACATAAATATAAAAACCACTATTTACATGCCTTCTTCATGTCCGGGAGGCTTTTTTCAGTTTATTCATTACATTTAGCAATTTTCATTTGCATAATGTTATTATTATTATTATTATTATTATTATTATTATTATTATTATTATTATTATTATTATTATATTTGTTTTAATTAAAACAAGTTTAGATTTGTCCACCTGTTGGGTTTTGGAGAAGTATGCATCACCATATGAGGCATAAGAACAGGATGTGTGTTTGAATATAAGCCAGTTTTTTGTACACGCTTCGTTATTATTGTTCATTTATTTGTTTGCTGGAAATTAGAACTGAATTTAGAAATAGTTTTGAAACAAATCTTTGCGCTTAACAAACAAAATTAAATATGTAGACTAATGGATGTCTTCAGTGGAGTGCATACAACACCGTTTCCTTACTCCACAAAAGTAAAGGAGTAAAGAGTAAAAGTAAAGTAAAGAGAAAGTAAAGAGGCCGAATGGAGGAGACTCATTCTTTATCCTCTTGCAGATGGTCTGTTTAACAGTTTTTCTTGCTAGTGAAGCATTGAGTTTTTCCATTCAATTTTTCCACTTACAAAGTCCGCCATGTAAATAGCAAATGTGCCATGGCGTGATGGAACAAACTCTTAAAGAGAATGTGAGATAAGTCTCTGATTGGTTTAATGCACGCTCACAACACACCAATAACTCATTAAGAGAATAAGCACAACCCTGTTAGACCATGCGCTGCGGCGCAAACTGTATTTTTTCGTTCAGACATGCTCTTTTTGCTTTTGTGCCACTTGCTTTAGACATTACGTCTACATTGTTAAAATAGAGCCTAATATTTTAGTCAGTTTGATTCATGTAAGTTGAGATGACTAGAAAAGTTAATTTGATTCTACTTAAAACAGTAAAGCAGTAATATTTTCTTTTTTACAGTGATTAGAGAAGTTGATTGTATTTCTACTTGTCTTGTGATTTAATGAAGGCAAATTGTGACTCAGAATGAATTAGAAAAGTATCATTAGACATTAGACTAAATATATGCTCATATTGGTGTTGTTTCTCAAGAAAACCAAATATTTGGTAAAGTTGGTGTCAAACTTGGAAATGATATATCTAAATGAAGAACTTTGCAAAGAAAAAATATCCTTGTGACAAAATGTATTGTTGAAAAACAACTATATTATTTGTTGTTGTTTCTTTGTAAATGTCGGTTTTAAGTTAGAATTTTTATATATATTGATATTAATTAGGTTGACGCAGTGGTGCAGTAGGTAGTTATGTCACCTCACAGCAAGAAGGTCGCTGGTTCAAGCCTTGGCTGGGTCAGTTGGCGTTTCTGTGTGAAGTTTGCTTGTTCTCCCTGCGTTCGCGTGGGTTTCCCCCACAGTCCAAAGACATGCGGTACAGGTGAATTGGGTAGACTAAATTGTCTGTATAGTGTATGGGTGTGAAAAAGTGTGTATAGATGTTTCCCAGAGATGGTTTGCAGCTGGAAGGGCATCTGCTGCGTAAAACATATGCTGGATAAGTTGGTGGTTTATTCCACTGTGGCGACCCCGGATTAATAAAGGAACTAAGCCAAAAAAAAAGAGAATGAATGAATGATATTAATTTATTTTGTTATTTTGTAGTATTTTAAATGTAGGCATAGTTTCCATGTTGTATTCAATTTTCATATCTATTTTATTGCAGATTTATTTTAATAAACAAAACTAGTTTGAATAGTAACTCATAACAACCTCATTAAGCTAAAATATAACTTACATAATAGAATCCAGCATGAGTCATATGGACCACTTTAATAATCATTAATTTTCTTTCGATATATTTTTCTATTGAGCTTGTTTTTTAGTTGTTTTGTTTCACGTCAAATGTATTTTATTTCAGTATAGTCATATTTATTTTATAATATCACTTAGGACTACCCTTAAATCTATAGAATGACTTCAGAAATGTTTTAATAAAACATAGAAGTCATATGGACTACTTCAATTGTTTAATTTCTAGATTTTATTTAAGTTTAGGTTTGTAATTAAGTATTTATTTCATATTCATTCACTTTTTTAAAACAACTTCAATGACAATACTTGTAACAATCTTTGTTTCTGCATAACTTCATAAGTCTTGTCATTTATATGTTGATATATTGCCTTATTTTTTCAAATTAACTTTCACTGTGTGAAAAAGAGCAACGTCAAAATTCTACATACATTCAATTATTCCACTGAAAGATATATATAATTTTTAGAAATACAGTTTTAAGATCACATTTGTAAGTAGACATGGGACGATATCCCGTTTCAAGGTTTATCGCGGTTTGAAAAAGTTAAGGTTTTAAAACCAGCTAAATTTTCAGCTAAGCTTTCAAAAGCTACTGATCAGCCCATAATTTGACAAACATTTGAGAAACAAATCCCTTCTAAACCAACATCCAGCAGTGGCTTTACTTTATATCCAAAGATAAGAAAGAGATCCAAAGATGCTTTTTTTAAGTTGTAAAGAAATCTGTGTTTATCTTAATTATTTAGTCCAAAATACTTCAAATGTTTCTTAAAATAAAATATATTGTGTTTAATAGGGGGAAAAGAAGGAAAGTTGTTGTTTTTTAATTTAAGAAATTTAAAAATAGCACATTTTACAGCAGCAATCACAATACTGTAATACTGTGATATTTTTTTTATCCAAGATTATCATACCATCAGAATCTCATACCAGCCTATTTATAAGTTGTAAATATTAAAGAAAAAATAGCATTGCAAGCATTGCATAATACAAGTTATAATACAAGTTAAAGTATAAAGCACAATAATAAATACTCACCTTCAGCCCTTAATAAAACATTGAGCCAAACAGGATTGCCCCACGCCGTGTCTCATTAAAAACAGACCCACAGGTCATCCTCAGAATAAATCATACACCACAAGCCAATAAATCTAGTACAAAACTTGGGGAGGGGGACACTTTTGCCTGTGACACCACTGGACTTGGGTAAATCACAGGTTGTAATGACCTGTCAGCAGTAAATGAGGAAAAGATTATGATATTGGATTTCAAGGGTACAGACTTGTGGCGACAGAACAGCTGGAGGGGTAGGGAGCTGGACACTCGCCTGAGAAATGGACATAGCTCTGCATTTATATTCATGAGTGGGACTCACACTGGTCATTTATTTATCTATCGGGACATTAGCAAGCGCTCTGTCTGGGGAAATGCCATGGCTGGCCAACGGGCCGCGTTCATTTCCATCAATAGCCATCAATATTTCAATGCACTCATCAAATAAATAGTTCCACCATGAAATCACTCCAAGAGGACAAGAAGTAGACATAAAAGCTACTTAACACCGGCTTAGGCTGAAAATTAATTTAAAAGTAGATTAAATAGACATGATTAAATATGCATATCAGAATAATTCAGATATTTAAATGCAAATTAGTCGCAGCATTCTGCCTACCCAATTCACCTGTACTGCATGTCTTTGGACTGTGGGGGAAACCGGAGTAAACACGAACGAACACAGGAAGAAAATGCAAACTCCATACAGAAACACCAACTGACCGAGCCGAGGCTCGAACCAGCGACATTCTTGCTGTGAGGCGACAGCACTACCTACTGCGCCACTGCGTCGCCGCATGAAACATTCATTCATTCATTCATTTTCTTTTCGGCTTAGTCCCTTTATTCATCAGGGGTCGCCACAGCGGAATGAACCACCAACTTATCCAGCATATGTTTTATGCAGCGGATGCCCTTCCAGCTGCAACCCTGTACTGGGAATTGCAAGAAACAACTTCTATATAATATAACTCCATAACCATTCCTTTTTTGTCAGATCCTTGAGTAGTGTCATATATGCCTTTCTCAAATAAGTTCAAACACAATAAACATTTTAAATATAGCAACAACAAAAAAGAAACCTCCAACAGAGACCTGATTTCCTGCATTGTTAAATGTGAAACGAGAAATATAACACAATATAGGCTATAACAACACTTATAAAATCAATTATAAGATAAATATATTATCATTTAATTGAATCATAACAATATAAAATATACCTAAAATGTAACATTTATAATAACTTCAGTCATGATAAGTTGGTTTGCTCTCATATAAATGCAGTTTCTTATTTAGAAATAAGAAGAATAATTATTACTATGAACTATTACTATAGATTATTACTATAAAATGCTTGTACACAGATTACACACACACAGAATTGTGTGATTGCATACTTTGTGAATGTAGAGTACAATAGTGTGGGTGGCAGAACTGAACCTTTAACATGTATAGAAATGCCAGAAGAAGCAGGTAATTGTGCTTAATGGCACAGAAACACTTAATTGCACAGTATTTAGTTAACTGATACTTTTGATGTTTTGAACGAATTTCAAATGATATGTTTTATTGTTTTGTTTCTATAATTATGGTTTGATGTAAATTTGCCTTTGTTTGGTTGTGGTATTGATGTCTAATGCTATGGTTTAGTGTAAATTTATCCTTTTTTGGTTTTGGTAATTGTTTCTGTTGTTTTATTTTAATGCATTTTTTTGTATTGATTTGATGAAAATTTTATGTATATTTGTCATTTTAATTGTTAGACCCCAGGAAGAATAGCCACTATGATGGTAGAACTAATGGGGATCTAAATAAACACATAAACACATGCCATCTACTGGAATGTGATGCGCCAGAGGAAATAAATGGCAGCTTCCACAACTGTACTTTTAAAGTTGCTGAAATATCAGGTCATTCTTCACCAAAACCAATGACAGTTGACAGTATTCGAAAAATTATCAGTCAAATGAATGGACTTTCTATTGTCACACAACTGGTTGACTTCATTAAGCATTAACTGTTAATTTTGCTAGCACACATAGTTTTTTTTTTGTTGTTGTTTTTTTGATGAACAATTAATCCGTACAAGTTAATCCAGGGTTTCTGCAGTTTTCATCTAGTCAAATTTAAGACTTTTTAGGACCATTTTAAGACCATTAAGAATGAACTTTTAGAAATATAGCAGCGTTAAGATTTTTTTCTAATGGTTCAGTATTATCATGAGGAATCATGTAATTGTTTTTAGTTTTTTTTTTCCCCTGATTAGGGAATTTAATTTGTGGAATTTGCTATAAAAATGTCTAACAGCTGCTGTGAACTGTATTTCTTTGCAATAAAAAAACTTAAAAAATAAAAAATAAGGTTTTATTGAGATGTATTGTTGGTCAATGCATGGATATTGGCCCAAATTGAGTAGCTTTACTTGGACAAAGCTAAATTAACTCCTGTTTAAGACCTACAACACAATATATCAGTGACTTTAAGACTTTTTAAGGCCTAAAGTTTAGGTTTTGAAATTTAAGACATTTTTTAAGACCCAGCAGACACCCTGTAATCCACTGAAAAAAAATTGCCAAGCAAAATCAAAGTCTGACCATTTGCTACCACATTTGAAGTGGGTTTCCATTTCTAAACGAGTTTGACATCTTCATATGCAATATTCTTAATAATGCCGCTGTTACCGTTAGTTTGCTAGGATGAAATGATGCACAAATGTAAAGCCCTGCCCTCTACTCAATATTCTGTTTCCACGTCACAATGTACTACTGCCTTGTTTACTTTTTCAAACATAATGTTGATTAAATGATCAACATTTGTGGTCTGGGGGAAAGAAGTTAATATATATTTTTACATGAATTAGGTTTGAAACCAATGAGAAGAAATTATGTTAATTGAATGACAGTAAGAAATTATTTGTTTCCTTAAAACTTCTGGAATAATAGCACTATAGACATCTATTAAATGTAGTCAGTTTTGTTTTCATGCTGTTTTTAAAAACAAGCTTAGCCACTTTCTAAATGAATAAACACACACTGGTACTGTCTGTCCGTGCATGCTGTCTTGGTGATCATGTTGTTCTGTTTTGGTAGCGTATTTATAGTCAGATTTCTGCCTAAGGACTGGGCGCTGGCCATTTTCACTTCAGCCTTTTACCAGGAAGGTTAGAGATGAAACCACATCAATCAACTCCAAGTGCCAAGATGGAGAAAAATAAAAACAGCACTGCCAGTTTTAGTTAGTGAGCAAGAGCTAATGGATTTAGTCTTAATGTTTATTAGTCTGTTTATTTAAGATGAATAATTCAACATTTAAAGGCCAGTACAAGCTTTTATAAACAGTAATAAGCTGTCTTCAAAGCAGTTTTATGCACTCTGTTATGCACTATACAAAAATGATTTAGATTTACACATACATTTATGCACATAATGTTAACATGCTGCAATCATATGTAAATGTACCGAGGAACATTGCTTCTCCAAAAGTTTTTTTAATGGTAATGCAAAAACATACAATATATGGTAAACACAACATAAAACATACAACATATGGCAAATGCAGAATACATAAACACCAATAGAATAAAAATTACAGAAAAAAAGAAAAAAAATGTATTAAAAGAGCAATGACAATCCTAATAATACTGGTATTACTAAAATAGTACTTTTCACTCATATTATTGTTATGATCACCCGCGATCTAGCGGCTGCAGATTGTTGGTAAACTTGCAGTTGCTAAAGAACTACAAATTAGCCGTTATTAGGACTACATATCCCGTCATGCACTGCTTACACGCACCTGCTCCTGTTTCCATTGATCACACACACACAGCTAGAGGATTGTTACGGACTAATTACAAGTCTTTGTTTATCTGTACTGTTAACATTTTGATGCGTTTCCTTTGCCTTGCTGTGTTTGACCCTTGTTTTGTTTTGTTTGTTTACGTTGCTTGCTGCCTGTACTGACCATTCGCCTGTTAAATGACCACGATTCTGGATTGGCTGTATACATCTGTTTGCCCCTGTGTGGACCGTTGCTTGCCTGACCATTCTCCTAATAAACCCTGCATTTAGATCTGCATCTCTGTTGTCAGCATCCCTTCACATTACAATTATATTCATAATATTAATAATATTAATTATAATATTCATAATAATACTAAAGTTGGTGATTATCAAAGTGATATTCCGTGATGAAGGCAACAGTGATATTAATAAAAATCAAGGTAATAAGAAGATAGCATAACTAATCGAGATAGTCAGCACAATAGCCTAGTGGTTAGCACGTTTACATATGGTGCAGTAGCACTTCAGGGCGTCCTGAGATCGAATCCTGGCTTAAGGACATTTCCCGTCCCTACCCCCTCTCTCTCTCCCACTTTGCTTTCTGTCTAAAATACTGTCCTATCCACTTAATAAAGGCCAAAAATAAATCTTAAACAAACAAAATAAAGCAAGATGTAATGTAAGAATAATGATTTACACAAACATACATTTTTATTAATTAAATAATTTATTTATTAATTCCCTTCCGTCCTCTTCCTATTTGTGGTTTACTATATGCACATGTATGTATGACTATGCTGAGATGGTGCATTAAAATGATCAAATGTGGTTTGTCATTTTGATAGATGTAAATAACGACAGTATTCAATTATTTTTGGCAAACTGTTTCCTTAAAGCTTTTGAAAACAAACAGTTTTGCCTGTAGAATAACATAGATGGATCAATTATAGACAGTATTAATGGTTTACTATATGCACATGTATGAATGCCTAAGCTGGGTAGTGCTTTAAAACAGAAGTGTGGTGCATTAAAATAAGCATCTAGTGCATTAAAAACAAGATGTGTGATACTTTTAAAGAAAAGTAATCAGTTCTTTAAATGATTAAATATGATGTCATTTTTTTGTGATTCTACTTTAAGTTTAATTTGAAGAAAAAAAAAAACGAAAATATTTCTCTAAATGGAATATTCAGCAGAACGCACACATTTTCTGATCTAGACACTTGAGTGTGCATAATGTGATAACAGTAATTGAGTTCCATTTGAAAGCTATATACAGTAGATTGTGCTGATGCATAGTATCCTACCTTCTGGAGATTCTATTATGCATGTCTTCAAAATAGATGTCCTCAGAAGAACAATTTAATGATTACAATGCAGCTCCTGCCTTTCCTGACCGTAAAAACATAATGTCCGAGTAATGAGCTCTCTCAGGTCCCCAAAGTAAGACGCTAATATGTGCTGGATGTGCGGCTTGCGTTTGCCAAAATAGGAAGAATCGCTTGCTCTTCATCAGGGACTTCCAAACAGGCTATTTATATGAGTCGGGGCACAACAAACTCTGTGTTCTCCTAAATGGTAACTTCTGAATCACAATTATATTAAGTTGGGAACTGTGCATGTTTGCTGCTGTGATTCCGTTTGATGTATCGAGTCCAACACATATTTTCTAAAGCCTCAGATAATTGGTTTAAATCACTACCATGTGTTTTCGCCATAAAATTTCATTGCCAAATCTAGCCTCTAATACAACATGGCAGTGTTTTACTTGACAAATTATATGTTTAGGACTGCACTTATTTACAGTAATATACAGTAAAGTTAAAAGCAGTGAACTATTAGTACAATTTGAAAAAAAGAGTATTTAACATATATAAACATTAAAATCCAAGACAATAATATTTTGTGAACTAGTCCTAGATTTTTCACCATTTAGAAGCAAACTAGTACAGATTAATACCCTGGAGTCTGAATACATATTTAATTATTAAAAAAAAATGTATCATGTTTTCAATGGGACACCACCAAACTCTGTACACAAATAAGCTCTTATCTGAGTACACATTAGAAACGTTGCAGACTTTGGCCATTTGATGGTGTAATAAAGAGACAACAAGAACTTGGAAATGGTATAGTAACTATTAATCCAGCTGACCTGAAAACTGGCATGCACCTTTGTTCAATGTACCACCCATATAGTACCTTGGCATTAGTGTATCTCAAAAAAACCAGTTCAAACCACGGCTGCACAGTTCTATGAGAAATATAAAAGAAACCAGCCAACTGCTGCTACAATGTTCATATAATATGTTACAGTAGATTTCCCTGTTTTACAACTTTTCCACAATGAACCATTGTTGTCAATTAAATCATAATTATTTGTATTTGTTATTTTTAACCTAACCTCAGCAAATAATGCTTTGCACAAATCTCTGCTCTACCTAGACCAATTATCAAACCTTTTGTATTTAGAAAAGTCTATATCCAACAGTCTATACAGTACTTGTTAAAAGAAAACATAATTTGATATTTTGGTGTGTGCAAGAAAGTTTTCTTTTTTTCAATGTCTCTTTAGGGGCTCCATAGATACAATATATGATTCTAAAAAAAAAGCATATGAAGGAGATTTTAAGGATATTGTGGCAAATGACATAATATTGTTAAAAGTGTCTCTTTGATTACTAATTTAGATGGTTACATACATTTATATGGTGCTTAAAGATGTTAAATGACTTGAACTGCTGTGTGTAGCTATATTTTAATATACTTTAGTGTCACGTGATTCTTACAAAATCATTTTAGCACAAATAAATCAATAAATATACTCTAATATAATTTAAGCCTAATTCTGTTCTGGGAAATGTCAGATGTTTGTGTTTTGCATTCCTGTATTTGTTTTAACTGATCCGACATTAACTTTTGTATGGTGAATACCTGCATGTGTGTGTGTGTAAAAGAGAATGTGAATGAGTGAAAGACAGCGAGCAAAGCTGTGTGGATTGTGTGCACGTACACACACATAAAGGTAATTACTTTAAACCAGTCTGCTTTCTTATGTTTACTTTATGTTTCTTATGTTTAGGTTTATCGCTTTTATTGGGTGGTGATTATTGTTTCGCATGCAGTGAGCAGCGAAAGTAAATAATGGCATAGTAGTTTTAGCCTAACTAAATAATATTTGTATTTTCAAAATGCCAGAGGCAGATCTAGAGAAGATGAAACTGTGCTTCTGGATCAGGAGAGCGGGAGACAGAAGCATAGCAATCTCAAGTCAGCCAGAAAAAATGGTGAAAGAAGTAACTGTGGTCTCTTCTTGAAGGTTAGACAGAGTGAGTCATTTTTGCTGCTTGGCACATGATAGTGAAGTGAATTTCAGTGGTGTTAGTAAACTGAATAGTTATGTTTCATAATGATTTATGTTTGTAGCTACATGTTTGTTTGTTTTTTATCCTTGGTTGACTCATAACGTAAGATCTTTCAGAAATTTGATTTCTTTTTTTTTACTATAACCACTTAGTAACATCATGTTCTGTGAAAACTGAAATTGTGTGCCAGACGTCAGTCACGGTAGCTTTTTTTTCCTGGTTTTGTTTACTGATACTTTTGATCAATTTATTGTATATTATATATGAATGGTGTTCAACAAACCATATAATTTTCCTAGGAAACAGATGAAATATTCAACTGTTTCTGGAATCTAATAAATCCAAATACAGAAATTGTCTTACAAAAATACATTTAATCTGATAAATATCCACTAAACTTAAAAGTTTAGAATACAGTCAACTGCATTGCTATCTAAGTGGAATGAACACACATAGCAAGTCAGTACTGTACATCAAAACCTCAAACCATCTTGATAACTGCTCCAAATTTAGTTTAGAGTAATGGGCCAGAGTAGAGCACAACATACTTAACCAACTGCTATTTTCGAGCCTTATGCTGCTTGGTTCATGCAACTTTGAGTGGGTCACAATCCAAATATGGCACAGGCCATTTCTGGTCGGGGACTGCAAGTCTACGTTTCCCACTGGGGTTAAATGACTGTGCAAAGTGCATAGCACATGATCTTCCCACAAGAGAGGGATTGAATAAAAAAAAGCCCTTTGTGAATTAGTATGTTTGGGCCAAAAAATGGTTCAGTGGCATCAATGTGAGTTTAAGAGGTTAGATATTGTCCTCAGTTGTAGAAGTCAATAAGATATCAGGATGTCTGCCAAAAGTGGAGTGTCTCTGCTGTGATCCAGCTGGTGGAATCAGCAGGTGCGGAGGATCGTGCGCACGACACACTGGATAGTCAGACACTTAACATTCGAACAGCTGGAGATCGAGAGCCACAGCAAAACAGTCTTCAGCAGACACACTGAGGGTTCAGAGTTTAAGAGATTCATATTTAGCTACAGTAGTCACTTTTCTCCTTTATGGAATTTGAAGCATATCTAGAAGATAAGCTCAGGCTGATGGTAAAAAATCTCAGATATGACAAATTATATGCTCAATCGAAAGCATTTGTGAGGGAAGATAAATACATATTTTAAAAAGAGATTTTTTTTAAAAAAATACATTCATATATTTGCTGTAAACCTGTGTAAGTCATCATTTTCTGAGTTTTTTTGCTTTTAAAAACATGATTGTGTTTCATTGTCATGTCAAAATGTAATAATTTTGTTATACCGTGTATTATTTTATTACAATTACAAAGCCAATTTAGTGGCATTTTCTTCTTTTTACAGAATTGGTTATTTTAATCTGGATCTTGAAGGTGCTGTGCGTTTCTGTGTGTGAATGAGATGACAATAGTTTTTTTCTGAAATGAAATGGTAAAATAATGAAGTGACAGCATATCTGGAGATGAAATTCATATCATATTCATATAAGTTCATATCCTTACAACTGCAAACCCTGCAAATATCATGCTTTTATGTACGTAGCAAACAAAACCATGAAATTCATTCACATAGAAACACAGAACAGCCGTTGTTATGTTTAAATTATCACAGACAATATTCCATATTATGATCAGATTAACTGTACAGCTACATAATCCAAAATTGACAAAATTCCTTGAAATGTCATGTTATGCAGCTAATGCTATTTCTACAGTATGTCTGGATTCCACGATTCTGTCCACATTTTTCCATTCTTGAAAATCACACAGCCTTTACAGGAGCTTAAAAATTATAAATACTTTAAAATAACTAACTGAAGATAAGATTTTGCTCAGAATACATTTAGCATAAAATAGAAAATGGGTCTAATGCTGACACTTAACTCTATTCATTATATTGCACTCCTATACAGTAATTCTGTTGACACAGAAATGCCAATGTCAAAATCGGATGCTGCACCACATTGAGTAAATTGGATTTATATCACTGTAATATAAGCTAAAAATATGTTCTCCAACATTGGAAAAACTAATCTATAATTAAATATTGATTATTCATTCATTAATTTTCCTTTGGTTTAGTCCCTATTTCAGAGTTCACCACAGCGGAATGAACCGCCAACTATTCCAACATATGTTTTACACAGTGGATACTCTTCCAGCAGCAACCCAGTACTGGAAAACACCAATATAGACTCATTCACACACACACACTCATACACTATGGACAATTTAGTTTATTCAAGTCACTTAGCGCATGCCTTTGCACTGTGGGGGAAACCGGAACACCCGGAGGAAACTCACGCCAACACAGAAAGAATATGCAAACTCCATACAGAAATGCCAATTGGATCAGCCGTGACTCGAACAAGTGACCTTTTTGCTGTGAGGCAACAGTGCTAAACACTAAGCCACCATGTTGCCTAAACATTGATCATCAGTTGAATTTAATATTAGAACATATGATCATAAAAAATATGACTGCTATTTTAATTAATTAATAATTTACAATCTCTCTCTCT
>CAIGQZ010000690.1:3469630-3482617 GCA_903798205.1 Danio tinwini | reverse complement strand
TATTATATTATATTATATTATATTATATTATATTATATTATATTATATTATAAATGCAAATTTATTAGCTCAGAGGTACAGTAGTGGCCATATGTTCCTGCAAGGATCGAAATTTGGTTGCACACAGAGCTAATTTATGACAAAATTAGCCTTGTTTAATGTGATCCACTAATAGCTATTTCAGAGAGGAACTGAGAGCAGAGATAAATGGACATCTCATCTATTTCATTTACTCCCTTAGGCCAGAAACGCACAACTGGGATTTTGAGGGAACGCGCATTGCCCCCTACTGGTTCTTCATATATAACAGATAGGCAAAACTCAGTAAAAAGATCAACGCAAACTATATTTGTTGTCTCTTTGCAAATATATGTTGTTGTTGTTTTATCAAATAGCTGTTACATATAGAGTTGGTGCATAAATAACCAAATAAAATTGGAGAATGTTTAATTGTTTAACATGAATAACCACTCAGTAGGTTGTTTTTACACTAGAAACTCCTTTTGCTTTTTATAAGGGTCCTTAAGTGGTTATTCTGCTGCAATGCTTTACTGACTGTACATTTTTATAGTACTTTGAGGTTGTTCTTTCACTGAAGGACTAAGCTGACCCTGGGGAAATTCTGTTTTTATCCTCTGTTTTATGCCTGTGCTGAATCTAATAACCTCACGCCTATAAAAACGCTGTTATGTGCTTGCATTGTTCATCATGTAGGCTGATGATTTAAATTAAATTTAACAAAAGCAGGGACATGCAAATTGCAAATATTACTCCAGTATGTCTACAATAGCATAATGGGAGAAAAACTGCTAGCCTTTATTGTCATTTATATTTACAGTTTGTCATTTTAAGTAGAAAATGAAACCCAGATACTATAAAACAGCAAGTTACTGCAAGCTAACAGCAAAAAGCAAGAACAAAATAGTGTACCGAAAATACAGGTAGAACAGTAAATATTGCCAAATACCCCCAGCGCATGATGGGAATGCCAGTATGCTTCAGTTAAAATATGCTATAAATAAAAAATATTATAAATAAAATATAAAATATAAAAAAGCAAATAACAACCTGTATATTACAGTTTTTCTCAGTCGCTTTGGTGCATTTCTCACAACACTATTTACATTTGCACAACAGTTAATGCATTTCTCAAAACAATTAGTCATTTGTGCACATCATAGTAGCAGTTTCTTATTCCTTCCAACAAATTGCGAATGCTTTTGGACATGCATCAATTGCTTTCATACAACTCTCTGCTGTTTGTAACATTATCATTTGCTTATGTCATGTCAGTCAAAATTATAGTTTTTCTCAGTGGCTTTGGTGCATTTCTCACAACACTATTTACATTTGCACAACAGTTAATGCATTTCTCAAAACAATTAGTACAAACTGTAAAATCTAGTGGATAACCTGCAAAAGTGTGTCACTTGCTCAAAATGGAGAGCTCATTCCTTAAAAGCAAGTATTGATGTCAATGAAAGTGTCAGTGTCATCAAAATGCAAAGTCCTGACACCATTTTTTATGAACAAGATAGTCAAATGGCTTTGTCATGTTTTCATTATGACCGTTTACTCTGTACATTTTTCCAATGCAAAAAGTCAGATTTTGGTGACACTTTCTGAAAATGCTCAAGACAGCACTATATACTATTTGCACAGCCATTTGAAAACCACAGTAAAGTTAGACATCACTGCATTTAGTGAGGTATCTGAGTACAAGACACTGAATATGTATGTTTCACATGTTTACTGCATATGCTCTTTGCGATTCAAATTTATTCACAGCATTGTGCAAAAGAATAAATACACTCTTATTTACAA
The DNA here is from genome assembly GCA_903798205.1 of Danio tinwini. Lineage (NCBI taxonomy): Eukaryota > Metazoa > Chordata > Actinopteri > Cypriniformes > Danionidae > Danio > Danio tinwini. Next base: position 3,480,793 of record CAIGQZ010000690.1, on the reverse strand, counting down.
CAAACATAAACTCCCTTTGTGCACAACTGTAAACAATATTGCAGTACATATTGGAACTGAACCTACAACATACACAGGTCTGTAAATCATTCATCAAATTGTTCAATTCAGAAGACATTTTCAGGAAAAAAAAATGTTTTTTTTAATAAAATTTGCTGGACAGATTTTGACAACTAGTTCAACATTTTTGTATGTAATGACTCAAGTAATGAAATGAGGACTATTCGTTTTATATGGAATGACTATTCAGCATCCACAAGTTTAGTTTAGCATTTTTTCACAACACTATTTACATTTGCACAACCAATAATGCATTTCTCAAAACAATTAGTCATTTGTGCACATCATAGTAGCAGTTTCTCATTCCTTCCAGCAAATTGCAAATGCTTTTGGACATGCATAAATTGCTTTCATACAACTCTCAGCTGCTTTTAACATTATCATTTGCTTATGTCATATCAGTCAAAATTAACTAAACTTGTTAGTTAATTTTGACTGACATGACATAAGCAAGTGATAATGTTAAAAAACAGCAGAGAGTTGTATAAAAGCAATTGATGCATGTCCAAAAGCATTTGAAATGTGTTTGAAGGTTTGAGAAACTGCTACTATGATGTGCACAAATGACTAATTGTTTTAAGAAATGCATTAACTGTTGTGCAAATGACCAAAGCCACTGAGCCACTGAGAAAAACTGTAATAAACTGGTATTTACTCAGATAACTATTGTGAACAAAAAGTACTTTCAAGATCTGAGGAAACTATCTGTTGCAGCTTTCAGTGGTATGTTAATAAATGTCATTTTAAAATGGCAATCAAACACATTATTAGCATAGTACTGTAACACTGAATAAAACACATGAGGTGTACCTGAGGTGATCATTGTGAAAGTTTTCTGTTGTTCAAATGCAAGATATAAAAGCCGTTTCTAAGGGCGTACTCACGCTATGCTATCCAAACCGTGCCCAGGCCCCTTTCCCAGATCGTTAGAGTCGTGTGAGTGCTCTGAATCGGGCTTAGGCACGGTTCACTTGGGCGGCCCTGCCCGGTTGGAAGAGGTGGGCCCGAGCGTGGTTCACTTGGGCTCAGGTGTGGTATGCTTGCAGTGTGAGTGCAAACGTGCCTAAGCCCAAAACTGAAAGTGAGACGTGACTTTTAAGGGACAGTTTCATATGGATTTATTAATCATTCTTACTGTTTAATAAACGCAAACTGTCATAGATTATTAAAGACGCAAACCCCTCACTGTACGTCAGCTGCGCCTTCAGCAAACCTCCTAATACCTGCAGCACGAGGACTTTATGATTGTTTATGAGCGTCAAAAGTTGCTGATCTGTTCGGCGAAATATTTGACTGCGTGTTACCGCATATCAAACGTAAACGATATAACTAAAGAAATCTCCACTTTGCTGAGCGAGAGCGCTTACTAAGCAGCGCATCATCGATGACATAAGCGCGCCCAGGCCCGAATGTAATGTGAGTGCGGGCCATCGGGGGAACTTGGAGGGGGGACAAGCGTGCTTTGGCCCGGTTTAAGGCAACTGTACATAGTGTGAATACGCCCTAATATATCAATTTGAGGAGTTGGTTAGAACAAAAACTCTGGCAACCTGCGCTTGCGTTTGTTTAGATACAGGAGTGCAATACCTAATTCAATCATTGGGTGTCAAACTTACATACTGCAAAGAAATCTATGATGAGTTAATTGGAACCACATCCTAAACATTCTAAGCTAGCAACTTAGCTAGCTAGCTAACTAGCATAACTTCTTCCAAATTCATATTTTCAGAGTAGGTTTGTGTGTGTCACATTCTAGAGCCAAACCTCCAAATATTGTCAACTTTCTTTTTTACTAAAACTCCTTTTATAAAAACTCTCATAGCCAAATCTCAAGTGAACCGACGGTGAAGTAGAGTTTTGACTTGATAGCTACTAGCGCTCCAGCACTTTCCAGCAGTGAGCCTTTTGGTCAAATTCCCAGAAGACACTTCAGGAATTTCGAATTGATCTTTCATTTCTTTGAATCACCATCATAAACATGAGCATAATACTATAGCAACTGAGGAAAAAACATCTTTTATAAGCTACTGTCAAAGGCTTATCGTCAGACATATTTAACAGCTCTCCTTTCATTGTTCTCCAGACACTATAGAGAGCAAAGTTCCCTCATCAGGGTGTAAGAAATTACCCCCTTCCCCCCTGCAACAGAGCTTTGTTCATCTTGTGATTGCGACGGGAGCCCCCAAAGGATAGATTTACCTGTGGACAGAGCGTCTTCTGTCCACTTTCCAGAGGCTTCCATGTTGCTCTCCTTTTGTTTCCCTGCTCACACACCCATTTGGGTTGTAATAGGAATCTGGCTCCACACAATGATTTTAAAGAGGTGAAGGACTAGTCTGGAGCCACAGGCTGGGAAAAGCAGGTCATACCTGCCTACACACCTGTCACAATGCCTGCAAACTCCACCAAGGCCCGGAGTTCACAGGAAACACAAACCAGTGAAATCTATTGTAACAGAACACTGTGCGCTTTCTCGGGTTTCACTAACACGATGCTGCTACCGCGCATACCTCTGAATTGTAGCGCTCTTTGGGATGTATTTCCACAGAAATTTTTTCTTTGAGGTGCGTTGGTTTTAACAAGTGTTGAATTGCAGATTGGAGTAAAATAATGGAGTTTGTGTGAAGTGATGGTATTTCTGTAAGTGAGCGCTAGCAACGACAACAACAGGGTTATTCAAGGAGAAGAAGGGGACAAGGTGAATTAACAGATTTAAAAATCTAATCCTGGAAATAGGATTGTTTTTGAGGGATCAGTGTCATTATGTCAGAACAAAGAGAAAAGAAAATAGTATTCAAGCCCAGGAAAAAAACACAGTGATCATGAAACAATGCAATCTATTACTTACCCCATGACCAATGTGTGTTGTGTATTTTTATTTATTTATTTGAAACCAAAGTTAAAATACTTCTGTTTTGCATTTTTTACTCCATTATAGTTGTTTGTTTATTTATTCATTCATTCATTTTCTTTTTGACTTAGTCCCTTTATTAATCTGGTGTCACCACAGCAAAACGAGCCGCCTAGTTGTTTATTAATTAATTAATTAATTTATTTATTTATTTATTTGAAACTCAAGTGAAATGCTTCCATTTTGCATTTTTACTTCATAATATTTGTTATTTTATATAATTTATTTTATTTTATTTTATTTTATTTATTTATTTTTTTAGGCACTTTTAGGCATTTGGGTCATATGTGGACAAACCCATCAGTTAAAGTAATATTAAATTAAAAAGTAAAATTTTTTTATTTTATTATTTTACCCAAATATGAGTTGAAATAACCCAGCATTTTTTTTTTCTGGTGAGCAAAATTACCAGCACAATTTGAGTGAAACATTCACTTGAAAATGAACATGAATTTCAAAATTTGATTTTTATTCTGTTGCAGCAAACTGTTAAGTTTGTCCATATTTTACAAAAAATTGGGTCGAAACAAAATTTTTTAGAGGGGAAAATCCTCTTCTCTAGCAAAATATCTGACAATGCTGTATGTTATATGGAAAATGTTGGTGTTTTTACTTCAATATTTCACATTTAACTTTCACATTAAAACTTTTTTAATTAGGGGTCACCCCAGTGAAATGAACCGCCAACTTATCCAGCATATGTTTTATGCAACGGATGCCCTTCCAACATTGGGAAACATCCATACACTCTTGCATTCACACACATACACTACGGCCAATTTAACTTATTCAATTCACCTGTACTATATGTCTTTGGATGTGCGGGGAAACCGGAGCACCCTGAGGAAACCCACGCGAACATGGGAAGAACATGCAAACTCTACACAGAAATGCCAACTGACCCAACCGGAGCTCAAACCAGCAATCTTTTTGCTGCTAGGCAATCGTGCCACCCACTGTGACGACCCTTTACTTCCATATTTCACATCTAACTAATTAAGTTACTTGTTATATGTTTTTAATTGAAAGTGAAATTTTCAGAAGAATATGTTTTTCAGTGTAAGCTTCAATGAAAGCAAATCATTCTGACTGTCTGGACAAAACATCACATGATTAGTGTTACATTTTCACCATGGTCTCAAACTTTTGGACCCCACTGTCTCAATGCTGTTATGTAAGTGTTAATCAGCACAGCAGGTTTATCAGGATATTGAATTGCTCCTCAGTCTCATCATGTCACACTGTGAAGTCAAATCTACCTGGTAGAATAATAGCGCTATAATAGATAAAGTTAACTAAAATGACAACCTTAAAAAAATTACTTCAAATAAAACATTGGTTGATATTAATAAAATTATATAAAAAAATTATATATATATATAAGTTGCTGCTAAATACATATTTCTCATTTTCATTTAGTTCAACATGTTTAACTGAAACTAACACACACAAAAAGAAAACTAAATAGGCATAAAAAGTATTCAACATTTAAATAAAATATGACACTGATTCCTCGAGGCTGATTATAACGTTTAGAGTCTCTGAGCTACAGCAGTGTTAGAGATACAGTTACTGAGTAATGCTGTCCTATATGACAGTAACCTCCTCTTGACTTTGTTAGCAGCAGGCCCTGGCACCAAACGTGTGGCCTGGTCTTAGGGGCTAAAGGCCGGATCAGCCGAGGGTCAGAGGCCTAGAAATATACCCTGTGAAGGTTGTCTGACTTTGTCACCTAATGGACATTTTACACAAAGATTTGTCTCATTGACCAGAGTAACATAGAGTATTGTAAAGCCAAATGCAGCACAGAGCCTCTATTATAAGACATTTTAAAACAAATACTGTAATCTTACACATGGAAGAGATGAAAAGAAACAATTATACTTTATTTTGAAGGTCCACTTTAGATTTTCTGTTGACTAAGTAACTGCAAAACAACAAACTGCTCTAATTAGAGTATTTACAAATTGTTAAAAGAAGATCAAGAATTAGAAACATGTTGGGGAGCATCAAAATAATGTGTCAGCATATCATTTTACATATAAAATTATGACTGAAACTATGTTTTTTTGTGAAAGTTTGTCTTACCAGAAGGCAACAAATCATCTTAACATTTTTATTTTTTTTCTCACTAAAAATGGGATAAATGCAACTCTAAATATTATTATAATAAAGAATTAGAAGCTTTGTATCATTAATTTTTGTGTATCAACTAAAGAAAGAGATGCCTCATTTTGATGTCAGCATAAAAGTACAAAATAGTTTTTTATATACATAATATACAATGTACAAATATATTAAATGCAGTTCATATTTCCAATGACATTTTTAACCCTTTAAGGTGCACTTCTTGAAAAAATAAATTTTGACCCATGCTTGCATTGGATAATATGCTGACACAATGCTGATAAATAATAATAAGCAATTAAAATAATAATGATAGCCTATGGATTAAAGGTCGACCAGTTGGTTACGATGCTGGTTAAAGGGTTAAAATAAAACATTAAAATATGGGTAAAATAATGTTTAATTGTCATTCGGTGTGCATATCTGTTATGTAAAAATAAAACAGCCTACAGTATTTATTTTTGACATGAAGTTAAACTTTATAAAGGATCATAGGAGTTGTAATATGTTTTAGATTAATATAAATATGTTACTGGTAAATGTGGAAAACCAATTGGTTAGAAGGAAAGTGGAAATGTATAAAGTTTTAAATCAAATAATTAGTATTTTGGTGATGCACTGTGCAATTTTTAATGTCATCAAATGATTATTGGTCTATATATAATTACAAACTCTTTTTTACACTGAATTTCATTTTAGTGAGTGGGTGTCTTATGCAAACAATAGATTTTATTTTAGAAAAAATAGAGTGCATATTCTAATGTAACATTTAAAGCTGTATTACACTTTTATTTTGACAACCCATTGCCTTTTTTGAGCCAAACTGTAAAAACACCAATTTATAAAATGTTGGAAGAGCAAAAAATATCTAAGTTGAACTAATATTTTTGCCTGAGCTTATAAGAAGACTAATAAATAAATAAACCTAAAAATGATTATTTATATCAAACCCATTCAAAATTCATAAATGGCTATAATGTTGACAGAATAATTCCAGTCAATTGCCAATCAATCTTTTAATTATTTTAAAGTTGGAAAAAGGTTTAGGCCAAAAATAAATACATTTAGTTGTTTTTTAGAAAAAAATTGATTAAACATTGCAAGTATTTGTGAAGCTTAATAATAACCAGTTAAAGCAGCTTGGAATTGTAAGTATTGGCATATAAATTCAAAGTAAAAAGCTGTGTTGTAAACTTTAACAATATGCCAAATATTACAATAACATTAATTCCTCTATCTTCACCCCAATTAATATAAACATAAAACATAAAAAAGTAAAATAAAGACTTATTACCTTTAACTGAAGGCATTTCGGCTTTGCTAGGCAGTGCTGGAGAAGTTTCTTGCTTCTTTCACAGACAGGAGCTCATTGATAAGCTCGCTGACCTCTGCGTCCTCCACAGATCATATCATCCTCAGCTGTTATCCAAAACATGTATGTCAGTCAGTTCTTGTTTCCCTCCAGACTCCAGTGCCTGCTATCTAGTCCAAATCCTCTGCTTGTGCTCTTTTTTTTCCTTCCACTCTCTCCCTGCTGTTGTACTTGACAGGATGGAGACCCTCTATGATGATCAACCTGCTCTCAGAGGTATAGATTTACATAGACCCGAGTTACATCTTCAGTCAGAGAAAACACACACACACACACACAAACACACACACACACTCATGCACGGCTTCCAGCAATGGAACAAGTGCTCTTTGTGCCTCACGTTTTACAAATACTATAATCTGCCTGGGCTTAGCAGGTAAACAGACCAATCAGAGCTCAGAGGCTGTGGAGGAGGCTGGATAATAGGCATTAAGTCAAAGCAGATGGGAATGACTGAATATATATGTGGACAGGTTATTAGAGCTGGTGTTGAGCTGCTCAGTGGCTGCAGGAGGCTGTATAATCCATTTTACTCGCCCTTTGCTTTGGACACTTTTGTATATTACTATCGGCTCGGTTATCCTGGAGAGTTATTTCTGGCGTTGTGTATTTTTGGTTTGAAGACCTGGATGAGGTGATTCACACAATGTGGGGTGGTTTAACTGAGGTTAAAGCTTGTAATGACCTGGAAATGTTATTTAGGGGTGATTTACCGCACTGTAGCTGTGGAGTGAGAAAGGGATATTCTTGAAGTAAGGCAGGAAGGAAACAAGCAACAGCTGTGAATTGTTCTTAGTGGGATTATGTTGCTGTAGCAGTACTGTATTTTACAATCTAATTATGATAACGGAAAGCAAAAAATGTTAGGATAGTAAACAACGCTTTTACCAGTCACCCAGACCTGTGGTTTTCAGAAAAAATGGGGAAAAGCAAAAGTAAGTACTAATAGGGTTTTTGGAAAAGTTTGGGCACAAAGGATTAAAAGTAATACAATAATTGTACAATTCTAAAGTAATTCTCTTATATATTAATTTTAATTAAGGCGACATGGTGGCGCAGTGGATAGCGCTGTCGCCTCACAGCAAGAAGGTCACTGGTTCGATCCCCGGTTGGGTCAGCTGGCATTTCTGTGTGGAGTTTGCATGTTCTCCCCGTGTTCGCGTGGGTTTCCCCTGGGTTGTCCGGTTTCCACAACAGTCCAAAGACATGCGCTATGAATTGGATAAGTTAAATTGGCAGTATTGTATGTGTGTTAATGCAGAAGTGTATGAGTGTTTCCCAGTACTGGTTTGCAGATGGAAAGGCATCCGCTAATAAGTGAAGTTTATTTATAAACTAATTTCAAGAGGATCACGTGCTTATGATTGACCACGGCTGTTCCTGCATTAGCTAACACATCAACATTCACCAATCAGACCATTACTATTTTACCATAAATAACCTGAGATATCAGTTATCTTGGTTTTAAAAAAATCTCTCCTTCCACCCCTACTCCTCCTCCTTTTCCTAGATAGGGTGGCACGGTGGCTCAGTGGTTAGCACTGTTGCCTCACAGCAAAAATGTCACTGGTCTCAGTCCTTACCATGCCAGTCGACATGGAGTTTACATGTTCTCCCTGTGCTTGTGTATGTGGGGCTACCCTGGGTTACCGGGTTTTCTCCCACCATTCAAAGGCATGTGACATAAGTAAACTAAACCAAGCTGGAACCACAGATGAGCTCTTAGTCAGCAATATATCTCTCCACAGCAATCCCTAATTCATCATTAGCCATAAACAAGCAGGGGAGTTCTCGAGATCTACAGTACCTGAGCTCAAACTCCCCTCTCGCCCTACAAACGGGAGGGAGCCCTGGGCTCGAGGATCTTATGAGCTCAGGGCTCTTTCCCGGGACAGCATGCCAAACATGCTTTATAATCAATCATCAGCTAAGTGTGAACTCTTAAAATTTAATCTGGATGTAGAAAACCTAATAATCGTATAATCATAAAATGATTAGTAATAAAAAGTGTGATGTGTTTTATTGACTATCCAAAATGCATACAGAATACATCTATATAGAAATATATTTAAATAAACAAATGGAAATTTTATTAAAATTAATAATTCAAAAGATAATAAGACATAGGCTATATTTATTTATGCTTGCAGTCCATTTAAAGCATTTCATTTGCATAGTTTCATATTGTAGATTAGCAACTAACGTAAACTGCACTCTATAGGCTGTAGATTACAATTTACGTTCCATTAAAATGAAAAAAATGAATGAGTTTTGTATTTTATATAAGCATATATACTGTACATATACATAACATTTCATAAGCTACAAGTGCCATATCCTGAATTTATACAGTAATTCTACAAAAAAGTTATTTTTGTTATGGTATGTTTAATACACAATGTACTATATGTTATAAATCCTACATTATGTTTCTTAGCATGAAATACAAGTAAACAAGCTATAGTATATTTTATCCAATTCAAATTACGTCTTTTCAAACCAAACCTTGTCTTTTTGTGTCACTGGTACCAAAATGTTTAAAAAAGGAAAGTAAATTTGTCAAGTCTTAGTGGTCTCTCTAGACATTCCCCCTTTGGCAACTGAAAAGTCTTAACAAAGATGTAAAGCTGGGACTGGCGGCACCTTAAGAAAGGGGACAGTGTGAATGGAGGGTGACCAGAGGGCTTGAGTTATGGCTATATCACTTTCAACATGACCTTTCAGTACCTCTCATCACTGGCCCTCCCAAGACGACGCCAGCTATTCATCTCTCCACCTCCTAGGATTCACAGGCCCTGACCTGATGACCCTGACCACACAGTATCTGCTTGCACTATTAATACACACTTTTCATAAATAAACTTGCCACTGAAGCAGCATGAGCACATAAGCTCAGTGTTTGCCCTCAAAGGAATTGATCCAACAGGTCGGTGAATTAATGATTGTTGTTCCTCAATAGTTTCATTTACTATATTTCTCTGATAATATTGGTGCCATTGGTAAATATGAGCATTGGAAGCTGTGACAAAAAAGTCTTTGTTTAAGCTTTTGCTCAAAATAAAAGAGTAAAACAAACTATGCTTTCATTTAGAACATACAATTGCAAACACTCAAACTACATATTAAAAGTTAGCTAAATCAACATAATTCTTGAGTTTTTTGGGGGGGACAATTTAATTGTTTAATGTTCAATCCACTTAAATTTGTAAAAATAATTGTTAACTTAATCAATTTGTATTAGGACAACAAGGAATTGTGTGGATCCCCACAATTTTTACAGTGTACACTCAAAACAATTATGCTTACTGTTTGTTCAAACTACTTATTTAAGATGAGACAAAACACAACAATTCTTGAGTTAATTTGGGAACTTATTTGTTTCATGTTCAATCCACTTAAATTTGTAAAAACTAATAAGTTTACTTAATTCCTTCAGGTTGTCCCAACACAAATTGATTGTGCGGAACCCAGCATTTATTAATTTTTTTTACAGTCCAGACAATTTAAATTATATCAATTACGAGGCTACTGAATGCTTGATTCTAATTGGTTGGTGTAAAGTGTGCCGTTATTTTCACACAGCTAATGTGGTTCCAGGCAGGCCTTGACCACATTACAATTTGATTAGTATTTACGTAATTTTTGAGTAATTATTTAAGTAAATAAAAAACCCTAATTGATTAAGTAAAATCACATTTAAAAAAAAAAATATATATATATATATATATATATATATATATATATATATATATATAAACAAATGACTTTGGGTGTAAGGAGTAAGAAATAGTTTTATGGATCTGTTTGATGCCAAAAATCTAATAAAATTTATTGAAAAACATATGAACAACATCTTTATAGTTGTATTAACTGTAATATAAGTGATATAATTAACTCACTGAATTTTTGGAAAAATAACACACACCCAATGTGGTTATGTAATGTAATGTTATGTATTTTGTAATAATTCAACAGACTGAAGTTATTTATTCTGCTTCTACTTACTCCCAGGGCTTGAACCAGCGACCTGCTTGCAGTGGGGCGACAGCCCTACCCACTCTGCCACTGTGCCGCCCCCTTTGCTTCTGCTACAGTTGTATTATTTTTGCTAATAATTCAATGGCCTGTCATCAATGATTTATTGCTTATTGTCACTCCCTTATAATTCATATATGCAAATATTATTAAAGTGCTGTATTTTTCCATTGATAATTTAATGTTTTCAGTACTCCTTACTAGGCACAGGAAATTGTTCGATGACCTCCTGTTTAACAGGTGTGCAAATATATTAAGAAACACCAGGCTATTCATTATCATGGCTAAAACCATTGTATAAAGCTGTAATTTGTGGCAAAAGGTTGTTGAGCTTTTCACGATGGGAGCAAAAACACTGAAGACACTCATTTCCATTATCAGGGCAATAATTCTTTTAATAATATTTAAGTTCCAGTCAAATATGAATCCATCTGAAGGCATGTGTCTATCTTTCCCAATGCACTGTTAATATGACAGTTTAGTTTGAGTGACCAAATATTCTGCAAAAGTTAGTGCAGTCTTGGGGGTCAGAAATTCTCCAAAACTACAATCTGACATCACTTAATGTATGAAGAGTTTCAAGAAAGAAAAAGAAAAAACTCTACTTTCATCCAAACTGAAGTGTCTAGTGTGTGTGTGTGTGTGTGTGTGTGTGTGT
>CAIGQZ010000690.1:3428331-3468645 GCA_903798205.1 Danio tinwini | reverse complement strand
TATAAATATTCTGGTTCTTTGAATTCATACAATATATTGTCATGAACTAATATCTCACATAACTCAATGTTTCTGAAGCACGTGCAATCGTATGCTGTTTTTCTGAATTCCTATAAGATAACTGTTGAATATACTGTTGACAACTGTAATTAAATTGGCAAAAGTAAACTATGATTCCTTACTGTAGGCCACAGGGACGTGCAGAGACCTTTTAAGGGCAGGGGCTCAGGTGGAAAAAAGGAAATAATAATAATAATAATAATTGTACTTTAATAAATAAAATATAATAAAGGAGATTTCATCCTAAATTCACCATATACTCACCCTTAAAAGAATAGTTCATTCAAAACTGAAAATTCTGTCACAATTTACTTAACTTTTACTTGTTCCAAACCTATTTGACTTTTTTCTTTTGTCGAACACACAAAATAATATTTTAAAGCAGGAAACCTGTAAACATTGACTTTCAGGGTATTTGTTTTTAAAACCAAGATATACATCAACTTTTGTATTTTAATTGTCTGACAGGAAAAGCTGTCCTTAAAATAACACGCATTAACTTATACATATATTATATTATTATTAGTATTTAAAAAAATAATTATCCCCAGGAAAAATCGCTGCATAGCATATTATTTTTGAGAGATGCCTCCAAACCAAACTCGGTGCAAACTCATGACGATTTGCACCCCTGATTTTATTCACTGTGGTAGTCGCCGTTAAGGTATGCTAATTGAAGACGGTGACGGAGTTCCGTTCGGTGAATGACAGCTCGTCACCTGCTTTGTCCGTGTAGAGCGGCTCTCGTTGTCAGCGCGGTCAGGCTGTCGGTCACGTTTATTAATGCAGGTGACCGTCGAGCGCATAGAGCCGAGCGGCGGCTCTACCGGCCCGAACTACCTGCACGCCTTTCCGGACCAAAGTTTTCGTTGTTGTTTAGAGTTCGAGAAGTCTCCGCTTGACTCGGAGCGAACACTTCAATGGAAGAAGACAAGAGCAGCTCAGGGCAGCATGAGTCCGGTTCGAGAGAGGAGGGATGACAGTTTGATGTAAGCTTTTGTCTTTCGTCTTCATGACTAACATTTAATGACGCTTTAGAGCAATAACCTGTTGATACTCGAGTCTTTGTGTTTTCGGCCTGTTTTTTTAGAAAACGTTTGTCTGTTACATACGCTTAACAACAGGGGACAACATTTATTGTGAGGTTAAAATGATGCAGACAATACAGTCTAAACTGTGTTCTTTCATAGCAAGAACTTCAATATTTAATTGGATTGTGCTCACTACGTGATAACTAATTAATACAAGACTAATGTCAGGGAATCAGGGTGTTGTCTTTCCTCTGGCACGAGCAGATCTAATTGCTCAATCTACACCAGCATTTAGTTGCGACTGAAGTCTCTCACTAGAGCTGATCTTTCAAAAATGATGGAGGTGTAGATTTTGTTTTACTCTATAGCATATTAAAAACAAGTGCCATTTCAGACATTTCTGTTTTCTGAGTAAATGAGAAATTAAAATGTAAGGCCTTGGAAATAGTTCCTTTGTTGATCATCATTGTGCTTAAGGTGAGTTTAAATGTTTGTTCTGACTAAATACCACAAAATTGAAATATGAGTAATATAGTACTGCACTAACCATTATATAGATTTCCTCATTTGACATTTTAATGACTGACTGATATATAACATTTTATTAACAAAGGAATAAATATAGTCTTTTTTGAGTACAGTTCTTGGGATGCCAGCCTCTGTCATGGTCACAATTTGGTGCAAGATTATATGCAACAAGTGACTGCTGCAAGTTGTCTTCACAAACTAATACCATTAAAAATATGAAATTACTTTGAACCTACATTTTGTATAGAAATAACTAAGAAGCTATTTTTTATAATTTTATTTTTCAAATAATTTTCTAAATAATTGTCATAATGAATATACTCAGGAGATGCCACAGTGGCTCCTCACAACAAGAAGGTCGCTGGTTCGAGTCCCGGCTGGGCCAGTTGGCATTTATGTGTGAAGTTTGCATGTTCTCCCTGTGTTCGTGTGGGTTTCCTCCACGTGCACCGGTTTCCCCCACAGTCCAAAGACAATAAAGTCCACAGTCCAATTCGCTATAGGTGAATTGGATGAGCTAAATTGGCGTGTGAATGTTCATTAGTGTGATTCATTTATTGACACTTTTCAATTGAATTATGGACCTTAGTCTCAGCTTAGGCAACTTTTGATGTTGAAGAGTTTAACAAAGTGACTTTTATTGACATTTTTATGGATTGAAACAATATTTTGTCTGGCAGCACAGTGGCTCAGTGGTTAGCACTGTCGCCTAACAGCAAGAAGATCGCTGGTTCGAGTCCTAGTTAGATCAGTTGGCATATTTGTGTGGAATTGCATGTTCTCCCTGTGTTTGTGTGGGTTTCCTCCGAGTGCTCCGGTTTCCCCCACAGTCCAAAGACATGCGGTATAGGTGAATTGAATAAACTAAATTGACCTTAGTGTATGTGTGTGAATGAGTGTGTATGGGTCTTTCCCAGTACTCGGTTGCAGCTGAAAGGGCATCCTCTGTGTAAAACATATGCTGGTTAAGTTGGTGGTTCATTCCGCTGTGGTGACCCCTTATGAATAAATGGACTAAGCTGAAGGAAAATGAATGAATGATTATTTCATCTTGATTGGCCAGGTAAATTATAAGCAACTTTTAATTAGTATGCAGCACTTATTTTTATTGTTCTTATTCGAGTCCTGGAATGGTGTAAAACTTGACATGGTTGTCCTGAATGAAATCACTGTCTGGTCGTGCTTGGTGCTAAAAGGCAGACAAGAGAAAGAATCCATGTCAGTCAGCCGAGGCTTTCTGCTGCCATGCTGGTCATACATGTTTCATTGGGCCCTGGCGGACGACCTGCTGAAAATATTTGCAGCTTGCACTGTGAGAGAAACCTGAGCTTCTACTGATGCTGGGCTTCCTCAGTGACCCTTGCCAGCCGTTAAAGCCCTCACCCGTTGCTAATTAGTTTTCTCCTTTCTTTGTGCTACTCCTTCTGTAGCCGTGGTGTCAGTTTGTACCTTCAGGCATTTGGAGAGGTTTTGTTTTCTTGATCTGTTGACTTGACATAAAATACTTTTTTAAAGCGGTCATGTCCTGTGATGACACTGATGTGCACAATGTAATGGTGTGTCCACTAATGACAAGTTTGGTTTGATTTAAATAGCTCAATTAAATAAATGTGAACACTACTGAAACTTTATGTGCACCAAACAAGTAGTTTAAGATATGGATGTAGGTTCTAGAATTGCTATTATATTGAATCATTTGGTATGATCTCTGCGGTTCAATATGCATATGGATATTGCATTTTTTTGGTTTTGCATTTAAAATTTTAATTTAAATACTGTATTTTACATTTCCCCCATTCCTTTCATTAATTTCCTGGCTCTGTGCATTTTAGAATGCATGTCGGTATAAAATTTTGACGGTATGATAACCTTAGATCAAAATATCATGGTTTCACGTTACCACGGTATCATGATTACTGCTCTGAAATATAATCTTTTTAAATGTCTGGGTAAAAAACAAAAACTTTTTTCCTGTTTCAACACAATATATTTTATTTTAGGAAACATTTAAAATATTTTAGAAAAGTAAACATGTCAGGCTAAATAAATTAAATGAATCATCTGTCTTCATTAGTTTCAAAAACACAGATTTCTTTACCATTTATGTGACATCTTTGGATATCTTTTCTGCTAAAGATACTGTTACACGAGTAAATTCCCAATCAATGAGCACTAAAGTAGGGAGATGCTTTCACATGAAAATAAATTGCATTTCACAATCCTGGAAAGTAAATAAAAAAAACAAGCAAACAAATAAATAAATAATAGGGATGTCAAAATTTATTGTTTCTTCGGTGCACCAAGATGCAGACACTGACAATTTGAGATCGGTTCAGTAATAGATCATAACCGGTTATTATGTATTTACGTCATATATCTCATGTGCGCTATAATGCGGTAGCTTACTATGGCGAGGAAGGCAAACGCGAGTAATTAAAAAACTGCAACTACTTAAAATGCAGAAATTCTGCGCAATTCACTGCATGTGTGTTTGATGGACAGTCTTTCACTGACACTGAAGTTACAGCAGATGCCCCTTTTTTACTGTGATTGAGAAAATGAAAGTAAACTGAAAGTAACCTAAATATAAATGGATATTTACATTTGTTTATTTTGCTATAAATGCTCATGCTGTTCTGTGCATGTATTTGAGTTTTTAAAGGTACAGTTCTGACTGTTTGTATTAAAAGACAAAATTATATTACAAATCATATATAATTAGAAATATATTTGTAATTTTTTCTTGTGCTGTGAAGTAAAATTTTAAATTGTGTATGGAAAGCATTCTCGATGCACCAAGATATTGAATTGAACTGAATCTATGACATGATAATCGTAACCGAACCGTGAGACCAGAGTAGGTTCACACCTCTAATAAATAAAAAATAAATAAATAAATAACACATGAAATGATACATATTGCAAAATATAGAATGCTGCTTGTTCAAACTGCTTATTTAATATGAGCTGAATAAACACAATTCTTCAGTTTTTCAGGACAACTTAATTGTTTTTTTTATCCACTTGAATTGTGTGGAACCCAGCATTTTCTTTAAATAAGCTGCAGACCAAGAGACTTCTTTTCCTGAAAGGAGCTTATTCTGCATTTTTTATTTTTATTTATTTTTTATTTTATTTTATTTATTATTTTTTGTTAAATATTTACAAAGTTCAGATGCGGATGGATGATAAGGTATTTGCACCTGTGAATCATCCAGGGGAGGGTGTGGAATATCAGGCACCTGTACTACTGTAGTGTGTCCAAATACGCTCTTGATGGAGCTGAAGGAACAGATCCAGGAGGAAGACAAGGACATGTTGACCTGCAGAGGACAACAAATCCCACATGTTGCTGATTGGCTCGGTAACCACTGATAGGAATAATTTACACATGCAAGGTGCACTAGGGTTTGGTTGGCCCTTATCTTTGGCTACATTACCTTCTGTCTTCACTAACTACAAAGACAGCTACAGGGCAGCGTCTCTTGGCAGATATGCTGAACTCATTGTAGTTGGGTAAGGTATTTTTGCAGGATTTTTTGAAGGAAAAATGATGATAAGTGTTAACATTATGCTTGATTGGAAGTTTGAAAATGTCTTTGTTACATTAGCAGTGTTACTTGTATGCATGCTTAGAGCTTCAATAATTCAATAAAAGCCTCACAGGTTACTGTCAATTGATTTTAAATGTTGAAATATTTAGTAAAACCACTTTTTTGAGAGTGGGTTGGTTATAGTTATGATCAGGACCCATTTTATTCCCAGATGTCTAGCTGAATTAGGAAACTGTGATAGATTTTAACACACTCAAATCTCTATGTTATATTAAACAATGTAAAATATGCAAAGGCGGGTTTTGAAGAATCAATCATATTAACATTATGTATTTTTGTATATTTAAAAATGTATTTTATTTACAAGTAATGCCACTTGTATAATGTATGTATGTTAGAAATTCAGTAATTCCGTAACAATAATCATTTCAATGCCATATTGCTGCCATTTTTAAAAAAATATTTAGTTAATTTTATTTTTGTGGGTTACAGTTATTACTAGCACCCATTTAATTCTCAGAGGCTTTGATAAATTATGAAACTAAAGCTAGTGAATTCTAAGACACACAAAGGAACGTTTCAATTATACAAAACAATGCATTTCTTTTTCAAAATGAACAGTTTTTCATTTCTCATTTTCATGTCCTTTACCCATAACGTTTCTTGTTGTCATAGTAATAAATGTTACACTCCCAAATGCTTGTACATTGTTCTTTCATCTTGTACTGTCTAAATTATTCATGGCATAATTGTCAGATAGATTAGCAGCAGTTTGAGACAAAGAGTGAAAGCTTGGAGGCGACAGCATCATGTGACCTTGCACAGTACCTGATGGTGGATACGCTTTTCATAACAAAAGCCCTTTTCACTCTTTGACCTTGATTAGTTTCATTCTCAATGGTTTTACCATGCACAAGTATAATAAGGTTATAAAAGCTATGCATACACTGTAAAAAGCAATTAGTTGACTTATTGTGAAAAGTGAGTAAACCTGTTGCTTTTAAAGCGATTAGTTGACTTAAAAAAAAATTGTAAAACCGTTGCCTTAAACGTCAACAAGTGACTTTTGCTGCCTGTTTAAACTACTTGTTTAAAACGAGTTGAAACAAAACAATTCTTAAGGTTGTTTTGACGACAACTTAATTGTTTTATGTTCTATCCACCTAAATTTGTAAAAACAATTAAGTTAACTTAATTAATAATTAATGTTAATTAATCTTCACTTAATCAATAATTTGTGTTGAGACAACATGAAGGAAATGTGTGGAACCCAGCATTTTTACAGTGAATTTTAAGTAAATAAACTTCAGTATGTGGATTAAAAAAAATAAGTGAAGTCAACTAGCAAGTTACTACAAGTTTACTGACTTTTCTTAAAGTAACATTGATTTTCACAGTGTTAATAATTGTAAATAAAAAGAAATGGCAGAAATCATTTTAAATAGGTTTACATGGAGGTTAGAATTCACTCATAACACACACACATAATACACATCATACACACATAAAATGCTGGTCTCTGAAGGTATCATTGCAGCATAAATTGAGATTTTCATTAACTGGATGATTGATTTTCATTTGTATTCCCTTATCATGCATTAGGAAAAAGCTGCTTAATGAACCTGACAAAAGCATCAGTTCTGTGCCTGCCCCGTTCACCAGGAGTGTCAGCAGGGTACTAAAAAGTGGCCTCAGGTAATGCGATCGTTATATTTGTTTCAGAATATTCACATTGTGTAGCTTTAGGTCTGTAATGTACTCAAGCATTAGTGACCTCTGAAAGTAGTAATGTGTTTGCCTCATTTCTTTATTGCTAGTGTCTCATCAAGTGGTCAGTCATCTTCCCCTGTAAGTCACCTCCCGTCCCGGTCAGGCAGCCCAGGCACTGGTCCCGGGCTGTCCACAGAGCACAGCTCCATCTGCTCATGGAGATATGATGTAATGCTTTTCTGCTGATTCTAGATGCTTTGTAGTTCAGCAAAGTTCAGCTTCTGTTTAGTTCATGAATTTGAATTAGAATGACAGGGATTTGACTGAATTGAAAATACGGAAATATGAATTGTAATTATATATGAGCATATTATATTTCAATTATTTGAAACCTTTTGAATATTATATATAATATTTTATAAAAAATAATTATATATTATATACATTTCATTATATTAGAATTATTACTTATATATTTTTATTGATAAATAGAATGTTGTAAAGGTAAACATAATGTGTACAAGCATCTTACAAAAGCTAAATGCAGTTCTTTCTGTTTATCAGAAAATCTGGAAGAAAAAAAGATTCTGTTCATCTGAAAGCTAACAATTTTAAACATTTATAATCAGCATAAATGTTTCCTGAGCTACAAACCAGTGACTTCTTTACAGTAGGATCATGTGACACTGAAGGCTGGAGCAAATAATGGTATTAAAATGTATAATAACAGTGTTAATTTAATTTTAATTTTACTTAAATTAAAATTTTAATTACAATATCAAAACCTATTTGCTAGATCAGTTCTGAAAATATCTTGGAAATGAACTAAAATGCAAAATGAACTTATTGAGTAAAACACAACATGCTATGTATTATACTTACAATGTACCATATAAACTCATAAGAAACATTATATATATATACATTTTTATCTCTTTATTATTTTTAAAACTTTAAATTTCCTGTTTTCAGTGTCTGTCTAGCTGTTGTGTTATAGCTGTGAAAGTTAAAGTGTGTCGGGTTTGGTTGGTGTGCAGGAGTTTGAGCGGGCGAATACACAGCATGTGCGGCAGCTCTTTAACTCTGTGGATGAGCTTCTGTATGAGGGGAGAGTCAGCAGCCGCTCAGAGTCTCTGCAGAAGGAGTGTGAGGAGTGGAACAGACACACTCCACATCTCAGGTATACAGCTCATTTAAGTGATGAACAATTTGTGAGAGGAAAAATCTGACTACTCTTCTAAACTTCTAAAAAAGGGTTTGACAAATTTTGAATATGAAACTTCACTAAATTAAACAAGGCTTTTTTTTTTTTGCAAAAAAAAAGTTACATTTAGCAAATTACCCAAAGTATCATGATTTCTTAAAAAATATATTTGTGTTTTTTTTACATTACGAAAGTGGCTACAAGTGACTTGTTTTTTTTATGATTGACTCAAAGAATCATTATTCAGATGATTCAGTCAAAAACACTGATTCATTCTGGAACGATACAAGTGATATTATAAAATACATACATTACAGGTATGGACAAATGTACAGGATTTTATAGGCATGGGTTTGGGTAAAATAATATTTGTTGTATTCTATAAAGGTAAGAAAAAATTTCTTTTATATTTGAAATAAAAATATTATTTAGAGCAGTGTTTCTCAACATGCCTAATTCAGACCATCAGCATATTAGCAGAGACTGAAAAACCTGTAATGGTGTGACAGACAAAGGAGACATCCAAAACATGCAGTGTTGTTGGTCCTCCAGGAAGGTGGTTGAAAAACACTAGTTTTAAACATTTTATTTAACAAAAAATTTGTCAAAAAATATTTTTTTTTCATTTGTTGTAATTGAAATTCAGGTAAATTCAACAAAATACTGTTTTTATTTTAGTTCTTCTGAAGTTAATACATTGATATTGTGTAAATATTAAAGGTGCTGTATGTATGTTTTTGACTCTTCTAAAGCCTAAAAATACCATAATATGTGTGCAGATATTTAAGAAACATCCCAAGTGAACATACTTGTTTAACTGAAAAACAATGCTGAAGTCAGATATTCTGCTTTGAAAATGGTTTTTCCATGCCGGAACGCTGTCTTTGTTTAGGTAAATTTAACCTGCACAATGCCAGTTTAGCCAATTATATTTCAGCACTCCGGGTTGCCTTATTGGAAAAAAGCGTATTTCATTTATTCATCCATTCATTCCTTCCTTTATTCATTCATTCATTCATTCATTCATTCAGAAAGGTTCTGAAAGCATGCGTCCGTAACCAAAATGGACAGTATCAGACGTCGAAATGAGACAGATTTAGTTCCACATAAGGTTATTAATTAGCAAATGATATAAATATTACGAACGTAAACATTAGGTGAGCAGGTTACATTGTAACCGCGTGTCCTAACTACACGCTTTGTGACGAGATGCGCAGTGATGAGCAGTTTGGCTGTTTGCACCAGACGAAACACAACAAAAATTTAAATACAGCCTTTCAGAAGCACAGAATATGCACTCACTCACAAAACGGTAAGGTTTAGAATCTATTCAAACTCACATTGTTAGCATTTAGCACTGAATAAAACACACAAGGTTTACCTGAGGTGATCACTGTCATAGGTTTCACATGTTCAGCTGTAAGAAATAGAAGCCGTTTCTAATATATCAATTTAAGGTGTTTGTTAGAACCAAAACTTTGTTTACTATGGAAAATATTCCCTCTATCGCGTGTCGTTGCTTTTATTTAGAACACAGTTTAAATCACTCGCTCCTGTACTCAATCTGGTATCCCACGCTTGCGTTTATTTTGATCCAGGAGTGCAATACCTAGTTCAACCACTGGGTGTGACTTACATACTGCACCTTTAGTAGAAACATTTCTGAAATGTACCAACTGATGCTATGTTCTGTTTCCCCATTGACCACAGAATTTTAGGGAATCAGTTGGAGGCTCCCAAACAAGAGGGTGTTCAGTACATCTGTAGACGAGAGTCCAGTGCCAGAACCTCTTCCTTTACCACATCCACCTGCCTGGACAAGAGAGAAGACCATAGCAAGTAAGCCCTTTATTAATAGTTAAGAAAGAAGCTTAGAAGGAAAACAAACAAAAAACAACACAATGTAACATAGGTTAGATTTACTGTTTACTCAGGTTTAACCAGATTAGCTTCTGAATTGTATTGATTTTAAGGATTTGAGTTGCCAACAAAGAAATTGTTATGGTTTAAACCACAGGTGTTAAACTCAATTACTGGAGGCCTGCAGCTCTGCACAGTTTACTTCCAACCCTATTTAAACCCACCTGATCAAACTTATTGAGTCCTTCAGGCTTGTTTGAAACCTACAGGTAGGTTTGTTAAAGCAGGGTTGGAGCTCCTATTAAACCGCAGGGTTGTGTCCCTCATGGAGTCTGACACCCCTGGTTTAAACAGTTAAAATAGATTTCTCATAGAATATATTTGCATCCATTTAATACTTTGACAGCTTTTTTGAAGTTGTACTTGAGTGTTAATACGTGATTCATAAGGCTGACTGCCCACTTGAGCAATTGATTGGGCAATGATGGAGGTTTGTCTGTCTGCCTGTAAAATTTGTCAAAGAAGAACAGAAACAAACAGCATTTTTTCCTCAGTCACTTGCAGTATGTTTCACTCCAAATATTTGTTTGAGCCATGTGTCGCATACATTTAGTAAATTAAACACATGGACATCAATGATATATGATGGAAAAGTCTGATGGCCTTCCTTCATTTTGACAGATTACATTGAGAATCTTTCACACTGTTGTTTTGCAATAGATTTTTAGTAATGGGCTTATACTAATACAATTTTTTGTATATAAAACCCCCAAAAGATAAATAATTTTACATGGAAGCTTACCACAATACATGCTTTTAAATGCTTCATATTCATTTTTAAATTTGTGATCATAAGAACTTTTTACCTAAAGCCTGGCTCAGACTATGTGAGTTTGTAATAATCCTATAAAATTGTATCTTGTCAGACTGTGCAAACATGATCCCCATGTCACACTGTACAGTATGAACTCAGTTGTCATAAAATCAGATTGAATGACATTCAAAATGCATCAAAACACATACACACTCGAGACTCTTCTGTAGATTGAAGTCATCAATCTGTGACACGTTCATTAACCAGAATTCTAAATTCATACCTCACAGCAAACATAAACAATCTGTAGAGTTAATTTTACTCCTAACAAGCCTTGATCATAAAACCATAAAAAAGCTGTTTCTACATTTCCTCAAGGTGGCTTAATTGTCGCATGGATTGTGCCATCAGGTTCAGTGCTTCTATTGGTTCTTGGTTTGACATTTGCCTTAAGAAAACACTAAAGAAAACTAAAGAAAAATGTCTGAAATCTTCAGACAATGTTAAAACTTGGGTGGAATTTTATCACAACTGACATTAATTGGGCTGTCAGCGAACATTTCAAACCAATGATTAAAGACCACTGATTTGTGTAATCTGAATAATTAGAATTTATAAAGTTGTCTCAAATTAAAAAAAAGACCAAAAATGTTAAAAAGACCAAATCTTGGACAAAATTATACACTGAGCAGGGATTTACATTAATGCCTGGTAACCCGCCAAATGCAGGTAGATTTTAGCTCTGCCGGGTTGGACAGACACCTCCACTTGCCAATTTGGCTGGTTGGAAATCATTTTTAAATTGTAGTTTTCTTAAAAGCAGGATTCGACAATAAGGATGGCCCAATATTCGTGCAAATGCGATCTTAGAATCGAGAATCAGCATGACTAACAAATATAATCGTGTTCGTGCAGGCAAAAGAAAGCCGGTTGATTACCGAATGAGAGGATAATCACTCGCGCCAACAGCTGATGTGATGCGCGCGACTGTTTAAAACATGTGTGCACTCCCGTTTCCTTGCTTGAAACAACCGTGTCTGGAAACGCATTTGGTGTGATCGGTTCCCTTTTAAATAGACTAGACAAAAAGTTGTTCATGCACCCACAGTCCTGCTGCTTTCAAGAGCTCTAGATTAGTCTTTTAAGCAGCACCGGTTGCTTTCGATTTAACCATTATTTAAACAAGATATAGGATATTAACTTCTCTTTTATGTGTAGTTAACTGGTGTTAACAGTTTTTTTTATATTTTTTTAAGAAATGTTTTGGTAAATAAAATGTACAGTATAGTATACAGCTATATTTTGCTTGTTTTGACAAATTATTAAAAATTTGTGGCTAAGAAATAGTTATTCATTTATTTTTGTGTGGTTAGAGGTAAATTTTGGTAAATACTTTGAGCTCTGAAAAGTCATGTGAAATAAAAAATAATTGTAATACAACATTATGAAACCATGACCCATGTGCTCATGCTCACTGAGCAAGCTCATACACAACATACACAAAAAGTAAAATTAATTAGGAGGCATGTGGACATTCCACAAAATTGAAATCATGTAATTTTAGCATGTCAAAGTCAAATTTATGCATATAAAATATATTTTCCCAACAACAAAATTGTGGCTAGTGAAAATGGCGAGTGGCTAGTAATGTTGGAAAACTACTAGCCACACTGGCTGGTGATCAAAAAAGTTAATGTCAAGCCCTGACTGTTTTTTTCTGTAAAAACGTAATTTTTTTCTTTGAGCAACTTAAAGTCATAGTTCCCACCAATTAAATAAAAAAATATATATTTTTCTACCTTTATGAGATTCTTTCTTCTGTTAAACCAAAGAAGATATTTTGAATGTACTGGTTGGTGGGTGCCATCAACAGTATAAGCATTTTTCAAAATAACTTAAATGACTGAGTGGATTTTGTGCAAACTATCACTTCATTATTTAATCATACACATGAGAGGTAAATTGTTACTTTAAAGGGTTTAATTTTTTGAGTATACCTACTGTACAATAACAAAATATTGCTCAGAATATGCACTTTCTGCCGTCTCAGTTTTCTTGAAGTAGTGGAGTGCCTTTACCTCGATTACAATCCACATCCATTAATACTTAATTAGCAAGATGCTGGTTTGCTTAATCCAGCAGTGAAGCGTAACGTAGCTTGCGTATCATCTGGCCATGCCGTGCTGGGAAGTTCTGATATTCTGTTTAGTTTGTATTTCATACAGAGGGCTCACACTTGTCAGAAACAATCATATAATATGGCAGAGCTTGTGTTTTCGAGAAAAACACTCTCTAGAATAAATAATTCACTGAAAACTGGTTGCGAGCAATGTTGTATGTAATTAGTTACAAAGTAACTCACTACACCCAACACTAATTACTGTAATTAAATTATTAACACACTGAAAAGTGTAAGGGATTACTTTTCATAGTAAGTAATTCAGTTATGGTTATTTGTAACATACTCTCCTTAAATACTGTAAATAAATTCAGCAGTTCTGTATAAAACTATTCAGAGAAGCAGTGTAATTGTATTTGATTGTTATACAAATATATTCAGCAGATTTCTCCTTTTTAACTATAGCAGATTATATTTTTCAGGACGATTAAACATGCTACTGTCAAGAAACAATGAACTGAGTAAGAAGTTAATGCAATATATGGTACAGTATGTATGAAATACGTTGTCATTGATTTGAAACGTTTCATGTTTTGATACATATGATGTTTACCTTTTCTTAAAACTTTTCCCTGTTTGACTTAAATTTAAACAATTAAATGTTTAATTTAAATTGCAGTTAGGAAAATAATTTAAAGGGCACTTATTTTATCTCTTTTACAAGATGTAAGATAAGCCTTTGGTGTCTCCAGAATGTGTCTTTAAAGTGTCAGCTCAAAATGCCCATCAGATAATTTATTATAACCTCCAGAATCACCCTGTCTGAGTACATTGTAGCTTTTTTAGTAGCCTGTGGCTTTAAATTCAAGTGAGCTGATTCTCCCTGCCCACCATTCACATGTGCGCGTCTGTTTCATGGCGCCTGTCTATCAATTTACAATCCCTGAAACAATTTTTCTGGTGTGTTTTTGTTGTAATGATTACCATTGCACAAATGTCTGATAAAGGGTTAATGAGTTTAAATACAAAAAAATCAATCTAGGGTTACAAGCCACACAGGCTTATTGAAAAGAAAGATTCATAGGTCTACATTTTTGTGAAACCACAAAAATGTATTTAAACAGCATTTTACTGCAGTTTCTAGTTAAAATGAATGCCAAGGGGCAGCATAGCCCCAACAATGTTTTTTTTTTACTTTGTTTTTTTATTATATTTACAGGGACATATTATTGATGAATTAAGGATTATTTTTATGCAGTTTTTCACAACACCAAACAAATACCACAGAACACTTTAATGATGACAACTTTTCTGGTGTGGTCAGTTTGCTTGGTATCTTACTTTATACTGTATACTGTATGATGCAGAGCGATCGGGTTCGAATCCGGTGTAACACCAATTCTCAGAAAACCATGATCACAGTGCACTTTAATCCTATTTTTGCATTATTGGTTGGGTGACAAGCCCTGTACAACAAAACATACCCTAATGGCCCGTTCCCACTGTTTTGTACGGTACGGTATGGTTCGGTACGATTTTATGGCCGTTTCCACTGTCAGAAGGTACCAAAAAGTGAACCGTACTACTTTTTGGGTACCATTTTGAAAGGTTACCTAGCACAACAAAAGGGTACAAAAAGGCAGAGCCACACACGCAGCTGGCTGCTATTGGTTTACAGAGATACTTTCTAACAAGAGGTTACATGTGATACAGATGAGAGGTTTGCTCTAATTGTGGGCTATATGTTGCGTGTTGTTTTTGAATCCAAATAAGGACTAGATGTGTGCTGTGTGTAGTTTTTCTGTAATTGGTAACATATCGGAGACTGTAGGGGCTGTATGTGTTCATATATGTTGCATTTATTTATTTATTTTATATAATTACAGTAGTTAATTAATCTGCCGTTATAATCAAATCATGCTCATATAAAGGTTAGTAATAAACATTTATATACAATTATTTATGTGTAAAAAGCATCTGTTTTGTGAGAAGTGCTTCCTGTATGATATGTGAACGACCCATACCGCTGTATTTTAACATTTCCTTGAGCGAGAATGACGTCGACTAAAACTTTCTGTCATACACTACGCCTACCGAAAGGGTACCACGCAAGCCCGGTAAAGGTAACCCGTACCGAACTGTACCGTACTGTATTGTACCACAGTAGAAACGGGCCATAAGTAACATATTTCCGATTTGCAAAAATGGAGACAGTACCCTCTAGTGGATTTATCATCTCAGAAATGTAACTACAGCAGCAACATATTTCAGGTTCTCAAAAATGTATGCTGAGGCACATATTTTTAATGAGTTCTGGGTTGACCTCAAGAGCTTGCACCTTTGTTGATACTCAGTTCCTATCCCAAAATCACCCAAATGTGACATACAGTAAACTATATTGTCGATGCAATTTTATGTGCTTCAGTAATTTTTTTTGTTCTTTAATGAGTTAATGATTTTTAAATATAGTCATCATAAAATAAAAGTTCACTTCACAGCAAGAAGGTCACTGGTTCGAACCTCGGCTGGGTCAGTTGGCGTTTCTGTGTGGAGTTTGCATGTTCTCCCTGCGTTTGCATGGGTTTCCTCTGGGTGCTCCGGTTTCCCCTAGTCCAAAGACATGCAGATTTGGACTTATTGAGGCATTCCATTTTGTACGTCTTTAAACTTGCGACAATGTGGTACTTCTCCACAGTTTAATGACGTAGAAGGAAGAGCGTGTGTGCTCATCCTAAAATTTCTGACCCGCTGCTCTTCATTAAAGCCTGCCACAATTTGCTCCACCAGACCTGAGATCTCTCTCGTACCAAAATATTTCTCTGAATGGTGGAGGACACCATATATAAACCATAGGCGCAAGCTGCGATGACGCCTCTTTCCCTCCTCCTCCGCCTTAAAATTATTTTCAAGTTGGCCGAACTTTGCATATTTCGCAGAGCTAAAAGCAAGACAATTTCTTCCATTATGGCTAGTGTGGCTAAGGTGCTAGAACCCACCTTTACACATGCACAACGTCGTAAATTGTATGGCAAGTGTAAAAACATGAATCAGATATGGGTTGTAATTAAAAGAACGTGTAAACAGACAGGCAAAAAGAATCTGATATAGGCAACAAATCGAAATTGGGCATCAAGACCTGACAGTGTAAACGTGGCCTTAGTGAACATGTGCTCATACATGTCAACCAATGGCATCAAAATTTACCCTAGCATAGTGAACCTCACTGTAATGGGATAATACTATTCAATAGAAACTTATTTTGGAGCATATGTGCATGTTCCAAGTCCAAACGATTCCATTTGCTTACCCACTGCATCAGAGAGGCCGTAGACATGCTGACCATAAACGTCAGTCTTGTCCAAGATGAAGGTGTGGGCGAGGTTGGGTGAAGCATGGAACCACTTCTGGAAGAGATGGCCCTCCACAGCAACCATCAGATGGACTTTGACCAAGCTTAGAGGAACCACAGCTTGAGTCATGGTGATCTTGGGCAAGGACCGGTAACCTGATGTTCGTGTACTGCATGTCTTTGGACTGTGGGGGAAACCGGAGCACCCGGAGGAAACCCACGCGAACGCAGGGCCTTTTTTTCATACCATAAAAAAAAAGTAAGGCGCTACGCTGTTTCAACTGATTGCATTGTTGGAAGATTGCTAAAAAATAGGAAGTAAGATTGACGAATGAATAAAGGCAGAGCTGAAATGAGACACATTGACACCCTAAAGACATTCCATGTGACCAAAAGTGAAGAAAAGTCATTTCGAGGGGGCAGAGAAGGTTATGATATTTGATAAAAGGGCAAATTATGAGGGCAAATTAATTTGTACAGTATAATGAACTGCACATTTATAACGTGCACTATTATATAAATCTAAAAATAAGAAGATAATTTCATATCGGCTTTAATAATTGTATGCATTAACAAATTAAAATTGACAGCCTTGTTAGGAAGTGATGCCAGTACAATTTAAACCAATATTGTTTGACAATTGTCAGGCATTTTATATAATTCATCACCGTGTTTTGCTTATCACAGAACTTTTTAAGGTCGGTCTTATCTAACAACAGCTACGAAAAAATTTTTGTGGGCTGTTTATCTTAATTAATGGGTTCACTCTATTGATTGGTTTCTGGGCTTAGCTTGACTGCACTTATCTATTGTTTTGAAATATGCACTGAAGCCTATCATACTTTTTAAATTTGATATAACACATAAAATCAACCCTAAAGGATGAGGTCTCTCACCTGATTAAAAATATGCAATATGTTATGAAGACACTGCACTGAACGTGCCCACAGGCGATGCATTTATCAGTCTGGTCTGGCCATGGTAAGACTTTGTGTCCTTCCTCATTTCTCTCTTTCTTTCTGCCTGCAGGCTGTATGTCGCAGGTCGCAGTTTGGCTTTGGGCCTTTGGTGTGAGCCGTCGGTCCGGAGCTCCAGCTCTCCTCCATCTGAACATTTACTCTGCTTTACTGAGGAAGAGGAGGTGTATGAAGCAGAGGGCAGCATTGAGGAGTTTCTAGCTTATGATCGAAAAGAAATGTACATTATTGATTCACTTTCTCTTCATCTCTTTTTTATATTTATATATACTTTTTTTGATAAATATATAGACTTTTTTATAAATATATAGATATAAAAGATTTGCATATATACTAGAAATTTTAAGACATTATTACTACAGTAGTTGTTTATGAAAATATATTTCAATTTGTCCAGTGTTAAGTTCACAATGTAACCTGCTTTTAGATGCATTACATTTGATTAAAAGTAAAAGAATAAGACAATTATAAAATATAATTGATATGGAGTTGTTGTTTTTTATTTTCTTTTAATTAGGAGATGTTTGAACTGTGCTGAAAGCAAAAGTTAAAAAGAAAATTAAGAACAAAGAAGCATTTTAAACATTTTAAAAGTTTACTATGATTTTAAAAGCATTTATTTGATTTTGTGGAGAAATGTTAAACTGAAAAAGTGTCAGATAAATATTTTCAACAAGAAATAACAATATTTTAAAATAATTATTCATAAATAATTTAAATAATTTTACAAAAGTTATTCAATTTCATATAAATTATGTTCTTGTTATTTACCTTTAAAAAATGCACTCATCGGCCATTTTTTAGGTACACCTGTCCAACTGCTTGTTAACGCAAATTTCATGGCAGCAACTCAATGCATTTAGGCATGTAGACATGGTCAAGGCGATCTGCTGCAGTTTAAACTGCACATCAGAATGGGGAAGAAAAGTGATTTAAGGGACTTTGAACGTGGCATGGTTGTTGGTGCCAGACGGGCTGGTCTGAGTATTTCAGAAACTGCTGATCTACTGGGATTTTCACGCACAACCATCTCTAGGGTTTACAGAGAGTGGTCTGAAAAAGAAAAAATATCCAGTGAGCGGGAGTTCTGTGGATGCAAATGCCTTGTTGATGCCAGAGGGCAGAGGAGAATGGCCAGACTGGCTCAAGCTAATAGAAAGGCAACAGTAAAGAAGAAGATGCCCAGAGGCATGATGAACGTGGAGCTGCTTATTGCACTGGTAAACAATAATCATTTCTTCATCGCTAGAGCTGGAGCTGCTGCTAGAACCATCCATAACAAGAAGCGTCTCAACTTTGTCTTCTTTCTCTGTGTTACAAACGGGTGTCAGGAGCTTAAAGTTGTGTAGCGCCATCTAACGTCAAGGAGTGATTTTGCATACTCTTCTGCTCGACGCCTGTGAAAATCGATTGGGTTTGAATCCGGAAAAACGTCTTTGAAAACGCTGACGATAAACGCAAGCGAAAAGCATCCTGGTGTGTACGAGCCTTAACTCTTTACATCTCTGAGGAATTTTCATTACCTTGTTGAATCTATGCTTTGAAGGATTAAGGCAAACAGGGGTCCAACTTGGTACTAGTAAGGTGTACCTAAGAAAGTGGCCGGTGAGTGTATATAAAAAGCAAATAAAGTAAATATAAATGTCTCTAATCTCTAATATGACACATTTAAAATCTTAGAATATTTATATTTAAGAGGGTTTGAAATAATTACACATAAAATGCTCTGAAGCTTTGAAAAAATCTATGAATAATATGTGAAAGATAGCATGCAAAAATAGCATACAAAAATATTAATTTTGGCTAATAAATCTTGCCAATAAAGACATAAATGTCAACTTTTCATGAGACTTAAAACACATGTCAACTGACACAGACAAAAACTATTTAATTAAAGATGACATCTTGCTCCATAATATGACAATACTAAATTATTAATTTGAAAAATAATAGCTTAAGAGAAATGTTTTAAATAAGAATATGTATTATTATTATTTTATTGTTTGTTTGTTTGTTTGTTAAAAGTTCTTCTAGGCAAAAATAAATCTAATAATTGAATATTATATGAATACTCTCCACTGTGCTGTAGCCTACCTTATATTCATTTAAATTCCACCAAATCAAAAAAGTGACTTCCTTAATTTCAATAGTTATTCTATTACTGGTCAATTTAAATTCTGCAAAAGTTAAATAGCAATTTTAAAGATTTTTCCCACCATTATAGTCTGCAGTTGTTTTATGGCATTTCTTGTGTAATTCTCTCAACTGTAGGGAGGAAGAGGACGGGGATCAGAGGAAGTCTTCATCTGTGGCCCTAAGGAGTGGAGTTCCTCCAGTCTCTCCTCATGCCTGCATCCGTGACGCAGTGGCAGACGAGCTGTTTGATGATGTGTGGAGGGAAGTGCTGGGTCTGCTGGAAGAGCTCGTACACAAGTACTGGGAAAAACAACTCCCTGGTATGAGTCTCTGTTACTAAAACCAGCACTATAAGCAGACAGTATACAGTATGTGTGTGATTGATAGAACTGTACATGTTTGTGATTGATAGATAATGTGTGATTAAAGAACGCAAACAAAGTGCTTTGTGGCTTTTAGTCTATAGATGTATACTTCCATTTAAAAGTCTGGAGTTAAGTTTAAGTATAATGATATATATATATATATATATATATATAATGAGTTAGTCTCTTGGTATTGGTGACGATAAAACACCATTAAAGTAGGTTTTTTTAAACATATTACCATAGATTTATTTACCAACATCAGTACTGCTTGATGAATATATTTTTATTGCATTTTAAGAGGTCTAACCAATTAAATTACAGTTTGTTTGCATAATGCCACTGTTGTTGTTTTTAATGACATTTTTATTCATTATTTTTGATTATTAAAGTTTCAAATACCATACCAGGCACCTAATTATAATTGCATCATCCTAATTTATTTGGCCCAAATAAAGCAGACAAAGGTGATATGTGGCAACACGATAATTTTCAAGTAAAATAGAAGCCTATTAACAAGAATGTTTGACATTTTGCCTAAATGGCACTGGAATAAATTTTTGGAGATTTTATTTTGTTCAATACACAGACGTTTTTGTCCTGAAGGCTCAAGAAAATGTATTTTTTGTAAAATAGATGCATGCATTAACACAGCCATAAAGATTACAAAAGCTAAAAAACCCTTCATTTAATTATTTAAAGTATATTTTTGGAGACTAAATCTAATATAATATAATAAATATAATA
The DNA here is from genome assembly GCA_903798205.1 of Danio tinwini. Lineage (NCBI taxonomy): Eukaryota > Metazoa > Chordata > Actinopteri > Cypriniformes > Danionidae > Danio > Danio tinwini. The sequence continues at coordinate 3,448,191 of CAIGQZ010000690.1, read as the reverse complement.
TCTCGACAAATTAAACCCAAGCTAGAATATTTGTGCTTTTTCAGCATTTTATTATTGGCATTTTAGTAGTGTGAACTGTTGCATTTTTTTTTCCCTATCAAGATTTAGCAACACTAATATGTAAAAACATTTTTTCACTTGTACGACTTTTCCAGTGATACATGCATATTATTATTATTTGTTTTTGTATTGCACATACATATGATCTGATATCCATACATTTTTAGGAGTAAATTTGGGTGTTGAATGTTATTATTATTCCCATAAATTACCCAACTGTGTGTATGGACAATTCAGGTCAGAATTATAAGCCCTTACTTTTAAATTTGAATTATTTTCACCAATTTTGGTTTAACGGAGAGAAGATGTTTCAACACATTTCTAAACATAATAATAATAACTGATTTATTTTATCTTTGCCATTATAACAGTACATAATATTTTACTAGATATTGTTTAAGATAATAGTATTCAGGTTAAAGTGCAATTTTAAAGCTTAACTTAGTTAACTAGGCCAGGTATGGTAACTAGGCAAGTCATTGTATAACAGTGAATTGTTCTGTAGCCAATCAGAAAGCAAATATAAAAAAAATATATAGCTTTCCCTATAATATTGATCTTAATTATTTTTTTATTATTATAATTTTAAAAATGTATTCTCGCCAAATTAAAACAAATAAGACTTTGTTGGGATAATTTACAGTTTGAACCCAAAAAATGAGCAATCTGTGAAATGAAGAAGAGCCAGAGTCAGAGATTTAAATAAACAAAGTTTACTGATAGTTTGCAGTTTCATCAGTAGAAGCCAACTTCAACACTCGCAATGAGTTCTTAGGCCGCTCTGCTTACAATCATAAATTAACATCAATTATACTTTCACATAACGTCATTAACTGTGTCATACATATTTGTTTGGTGTTTTAACCTGATTGGTTATATTTTTACACTACAAAGTCTATCTTGAATAAAAAGGAAAATCACTTTAAACATAATTAACACATAATAATAATAATAATAATAATAATAATAATAATAATAATTATTATTATTATTATTATCAAAATCAATTTAGACAGTATTAACACATAGCAGTACAAATATAAAAACAGTTGTTTTCAATCATTAAGCCCTTCAGTTCCACTCGAGGTCTCCATGACTTTTGACCTGGTTTGGTGGCTCCTGAAAATAGAGTTACAAAGAGACAGGCAAATGCACTGAGTCTTCTTATATTAAGCAATGTGTTAACTTTATTCATAAGTCAAAATTATTTCTAGATTAAATACTGGTTCAGATCGTTTTATTAATAAAAACATGAGAAAAAAGATAATGAGAAAAGAATAAACACTGATCCTTGCTGGGATGGATTGGAAGACAAAAATCTGAATCCATCAGCTTTTTTCTAGAAGAAATAATATTATTGGAAATACTATGAAAAAAATCTTTGCTCTGTTAAACATCATTTGGAAAGTATTTTTAAAAGAAAAACTTACAAGAGGGCTAATAATTTTGACTTCAACTGTATGTACATGTGTACAGAACAGGAATAAATACAATAAGGTGTACTGACAACCAAATCTATTTAGAAAAATTAATACAAATAAAGATAAACGATAAAAAGCACACCTTAAAGTGTGAATGAACTGTAATTGACCCTTAATCAGTTAGTGATGCTGTGTGGTATTTTGGAGTAATACAATAAAATCCACTTGCTAAATTGCCAGAGGTTAAGTGCAGTGCTGATTTCCCTCAATCCCTGATGTTCTTTTGGCATCAGATGGAGCAGCACAGAGGAGAGCGTTGGAAAGCTCCAGTCAAGCACCTTCATCTCAGCTGCCTGTTAAAGCACATCAGCTACTGTTGTCCAGAGGATCCAGCAGCAGATCCACATTCCTGTCAACATGCAGCAATAATGTACAGGTAACAACCAGAGTAAGATGCAAAGATAAGATCCTATCTGCTACTTTATTGCCATGTAATGAATTTCCCATTTCTTCTTTCAGGACTCAAGTGCCTACAAGATTAATTTAAATGGTGTTATGACAATCCAAGCAAAGCCACTGCAGCAGAGACATCAGGGATTTGGTGAAAGAGCCCTGTAAGCCTTTTGGTGTGATCTAACTCTATAAAAACGAAGCAAAAAAAGCTATTTATTTTCTTTAAAGACTCTTTAATAATGAATGGAATTAAGAAGTATTTTAAAGGGATAGTTCACCCAAACTGAAAATTTTGTTTTCGCACTCCACCTTTTCCAAACCTGTTTGGGTTTCTTTCTTCTGATGAATTCTAAAGTACATACATAAGAATGTTGAAAACTGGTCATTGACTTGACTTCCAATATTCCTCAAAATGTTGTCATTTTTGTTAAAAAAAAAAAAGAAACTTATAATGATTTGAAACTACTGCAGAGTGAGTAAGTAGGGAGTATGTTATCATTGGGTGAACTGTCCATTCAACACTGGAATGGCCAGGGGTTGCTGTATACCTAATATCACCAATGGATAAAATTTACCATGCACCTGACTATTGTCTTCATATGGCTTAAAATGTTTATGTTACTGTACCATTCCACTTTGTTCACAAAATAATGTTTTGAGCCATGAAACGATTATTTGTAAATGCTACGCTAGGATGCATAACTCTTTCATAGGGCCAGACAGAATCTGCAGATATTTTTTGCTATTACTGCAGAGAATTTTGTAAAAACAAGTCTGAGCATTTGTGGAATGATTTTAGCATGATCATAACTAAAAACTTAATTTATTAAATAAAAAATAATTCATTTTTAACTTTAATGTTTACAATGCAAATTCAATGGATCTACTTATTTGGTAAACAAAGCAAGTCTCTCATATCTACAAAAAGACAGAAAAAAATAATACTTCAAAAACTGTATTGTAAATAAATCATGTGAATTTTATATTACTATTATTGTATCACAATAATATTAGTGAATTTAATTTAAAAACTGAATAAATATAAATTTACTCACAATTAAATACATAGACTCAATGATGGGCTAGAAATCTGGATTTCTTTGCGTACAGATTCCATGTGTGCCTACTCATTCTAAATACCAACTCCAACACCAGACTATAACTCTCTATTATCTGTTTGGCATCCATAAATTCGCTATGTTTGTTTCTAAAATGTGTTTCCGCTCTCTTAGTGGGTTAAAGACATTGGCTAGCAACGCAAATTGCTAATTCATGAGCTCAAAAACTACTATACACTCTCAAAACTGACTAATTGAATCAACTAACTTAAACTAGTTAAGTTGTCAACTTAATTCGTAAGTGAAAACTTTAATAAATTAAGTGGCAAAATGTGGTTAATTTGGGTGTAACTTTTTTTTTTTTTTTACTTTTTACTCTTTCTACAGCAGATGTGCTTAAACTCTGTCCTGGAGGTCCGGTGTCCTGCAGATTCATGGAGCTAAGAAGTTGAGCTAAAATCTGCAGGACACCAGACCTCCAGGACAGAGTTTGAGAACTAACAGTTTTCCATATTTTGAGATTAGGTTTTTTTTTTTTTTTCACTTAATTATGCTTTTAAATTGCATTATGGGTAAAAGAGTGATATAAGATGACCTAGCAGTAAGCTGCCAGTACATTTTCTCTTATTTTTAAATACTTATTTCTCTATATATTATTAAACAATATTCAATTCAAATTATCTTTATTTGTATAGCGCTTATACAATGTAGATTGTGTCAAAGCAGCTTCACATGGAAGTTTATAGTGAATTGAAACAGTGTCAGTTAAGTTTTCAGTGTTTAAGTTCAGTTTAGTTTAGCTCAGTTCAGTGTGGTTTAATAATCACTACTGAGAGTCCAAACACTGAAGAGCAATTTCATCGATGCGCAGCTCTACAGATCCCGAACCATGCAAGTCAGTGGCGACAGCGGTGAGGAAAAAACTTCACCAATTGGCGAAAGTGAAGAATTTAAAAAACCTCGAGAGAAACCTGGCTCAGTTGGGCACGACCATTTCTCCTATGGCCAAACGTCTTGTGCAGAGCTGCAGTCTAGGCGCAGTAGCTGGACCTCAGCGAAGACACGTCTGTCCTTGGAGCATCACAGGAATCAGTCTCGTGCTCTCCATCATGAGCACCACAGCAGCAATATCTCATCTCAAACTACTAAAATGTCAATAAAAGTCACTGTGTTAAAACTTCAGAGTTGAATTATCAACATTAAAAGTCAGCAAAGCATAAGTAAAACTGCCATAATCCAATTCACAACAGTGATTAAACAGAAAATGCCTGTAAATAACGAAAAGCGGAAACTTGTAAGTAATACATATTGATAACAGCAGGGGTGGACACACTCTGTCCTGAAGGGGTGGTGTACTGCACAGTTTAGCTCCAACTCTGATCAAACACACCTGCTTATAGATTTCTAGTGATCATGAAGACACTGATTAGCATGTTCAGGTGTGTTTGATTAGTGTTGGAGCTAAACTCTGCAGGACACAGGGCCTCCAGGACCGGGTTTGCCCACGCCTGGTTTGCAGTGTATGGTAGTTCTGTAGTTAACTGCAGAAAAATCACCATGAAAACAAATGGCGATATAACTATAATGTAATCTCTCTTGGCTCTTAAGGTATGAACCAGAAGATGGGGCGAGTGTGTTGATGTGTATGAAGACCCAGGCTCTGAGAGCATCCGGTTTACTCATGCAGAAACCCGCAGTCCAGCGCAGACTTCCCAGACTCAGCGGAAGGGTTCGCATGTATCATAACATCACTGGAAATGGGAGTCAACTCCTACGAGCAACTAGACTGTGAGCTTCAGTTCTGCATGCATTATAAACATCTTCACAAGTTTGTAATATGAATGGTTTATAAATCCGCATTAATCAAAAGAGAAGCATTTAAGAATAAAAGCTCTGGCAAGTCTGGAAGCAAAGAAGCAACCATTAATGTTATTAATTTATTTATAAATTATTTCTATAATAAATGTAATAATAATAATAATAATGATAATAATAAAATAGCGTATCTATCTATATATATTTAATAATACTAGTATAATAGTGCAATGATGTAATACATTATTTTTGTCATATTATTAGAGTATTATTGTCACAAATGCACGTACCTTAAAGATGACAGTAGACAACCCACTAGATCATGTCATTCGCCAGTTAAAAAACGTAATAGTACTTTATAATACAAAAATTTTGAACAAAAAAATCTGTTATATCTAGCACGTTTTCAGTTGTGTAGCAAGCAAAACTTGTCATAATGTGCAATATTTCAAGCATGCAAACATAGTTGGTCTCACTTTCTCACACTTTGTTCTAAAGCGACTACTGTATGCTTAGTGCCTGGCCGGCGGTGTGCAGGAAATACACTTATTACTAAGCCATACTTACATGCTATTTCAGACCAAATATTCAGAGTACAATATAGGGAGCATGTCACAGGTTGTCATTGTTAAAAAATTAACCAATGTCAATATAAAACCAGCGTCACCTCAGTAAAGCAGGCTAGGCTAAATAGTGCTATTTACTTGTGTTTTGTTGTTAAACTAAATAAAAATCGACATTATCGATGCTGTAAAAGGTACCTTATAAAACTAAAAATAGTCACATCAATCTATCGCTGAAAGATTTCAGTGGCTGAACATCACTTCCATGCATATAACCTGTTCGTAAAACAACAAAATCTACATAGGTTTTGTGTGACTAAAATAGTTTTAAAACATAACATTACCTGTCTAAAGGAAATACTTCAGCCATAGTGTCATCCTTTCTCCAGCGTGCGAAAGTAGATTAACAAATCTGATGCACAGATTTACAAATCTACATTTGTTGACAGAAAGTTTGGGCTACTTATCAGAATTATAGGAATTGTCGGCCTGACATTTTTTTATTGCATGTACATTTTTTTAGTCTTATGCCTTACCCAGAATAAAAATACATATTAATACATTATATACATATATAAATACAAATACATAAAAACATGAATTATGAAGCCTTTTAGTAACTTTGTGGGAAGACAGTCTTTATTGTTCTTTAGTCATTATTCACTGATAAAATTTGTGAATAACGCTTCATAGTTGTTCAACTGTTACTTAATAGATTTTTACAGTTCACCAAACTAGTTTCACTGATTCAGTTCAGTTCATATGCTCAATTTACTGACTCTGTGATTCACTGCAAGAGTTAACAGCTCTCTAAATACTATCAGTGAATAATAATGGTCTGTTTTTCATAAAAACTATCATAATGACTGGAATGTTGTGCAAAATTATACTTGTATGCATTTGTAGTTTCTTGAAAGCCATAGAGTAAATTTAATATAATTAAATGAACAGATTTTATTTTTGTTTGGGTTCATCTGAAAACATTTATTGGGTTGAATATGCCTATGTAAGCATTATTTGATGCCATCACAAGTTTAAAATAAGGAATGTGAGGTTAGGTTGCAGGATCTCCTTTAACCGTGATGCAATGCTTTCAGAACATGTGGCTGCAGATTATTGAATGCAAGGTCTTCCGGGGTCCACTTATAACTTAATGAGGTCTTCTTCTGAAATACAGACTTCATTTAAAAGCGCTTACTAAATTGGTCCTCAAGCTGCATTGCAACTTATTAATTGTAACACTTTTAACCTTGTCATCACTTGGAAAAATCAAAGAAGAACCCTGGAGCTCCTGCATCAGAATCAGGCAGGAAAAAACATGCAAACTCCTAATTAGAGTATGTGTGTGTTCTTGGTTTGTTTCTTGCAGATCCACTGTGAATGAAAGCCTGCCCCCTCAACCAGTGAGTGCTATTCAGAGCCACAGGCTTCCTCAGATACACTCCGAGTCTCCAGAGCAAGAATACTACTCACCTATTTCTAGACTTGTGCAGGTAATAAGCCACATCAATGTCATTGTGGCCTGCAGACTATTGATTTGCTTTATCTAAAGTTATTCATGCTTCTCCCTTTATATTTATGTAATCACCTTGATTTATTATATTTTTATTTTTATTCAACCTAGTTGGGGACAAGTCTAGCATTTTATTTGGATATTTCACAAATATACACTAACATTCAAATGTTTTAGAACATTTTTTGTTTTTTTAAGGCAGATATTTATACTTTTATTTTATTTTGCAAGGATGCAATAAACCAATAAAAAATGTAAACTGTGAACTTTGCATATATGCCAATTATATTTTTAGCACCCCGAGTTGCCTTGTTGGAAAATTGCAGAGCTCCGAGGGACAGTAGCAGACTCCGAAATGAGATGCAGATTCAGAGTCACACATGAGGTTATTACTTAGCAAATAATATAAACATTATGAGCGTAAACATGAACAGGTTGCATTGTAACCTGTGTCCTAACACGCTACGTGACGAGATTTGCAGTGCAATTTGGCTTTTTGCACCAGATGAAACACGACAGAAATTTAAACATTCAGAAGCACAGAATATACACTCACTCATGAAATTGTAAGGTTTATGATATAATTAATACATATTAAACCTCTTTAACTTTATTAAATGTAGATGCTGAATCAAAGATTTGTGTTGGTTTTGAGTCACAGTTCTAAATTCGATTTTATTAGACGGTATTTTATTTTTAAGATCTGAGGTAAACTATCTGCTGCTGCTTTCAGTAGTATGGCAATAAATGTCATGTAAAATGGTATTCAAACTCAGAGGTAAACTATCTGCTGCTGCTTTCAGTAGTATGGCAGTAAATGTCATGTAAAACGGTATTCAAACTCACATTGTTAGCATTTAACACAGAATAAAGCACATGAGGTATACCTGAGGTGATTAGTTTTCTGTTGTTCAGCTGCAAGAAATAGAAGCCATTTTTGTTATATCTATTTAAGGTGTTGGTTAGAACAAAAATTCCCTTTAATATGGTAAATATTGATTCTATCATATGCTGTTGCTTTTATATAAAACATGATTTAAATCAGCCTTTAGGCTCGATAGTCAGACTTGCTCCTGTTGGTCCTCAATCTGACAACCTGTGCTTGCGTTTGTTTTGATTCAGGAATGCAATACCTAGTTCCACCACAGGGTGTCAAATTTACATACTGCACATTATTTATTTATATATGTATATATATACTTCATTCAAAATTATAACTTTGTTATTATTTGCTCACCCTTATTTTGTTCTTCTTCAGAAGATTATTAAAATCTGAAATATTTCTGCATCTCCATTAAAAGTCTTTTTACATCAGAATTTTAACATTTTAAAACATTTGTAAAGATATTCCCCACCACAAAATCAATTGGTTTAAGCTTAGTCTTTTGAAGAGAGATGATTGCTTCAAATTATTTAAAATAACCAAAACCTCAATGGTTCTTATAGAGTATATTGTATATTTTGGTATTAGATATATTATATCATCCATTATATCTATTATATTAACTGTCCATCATTTAAAACGATTGTGTATTTGAATTTTTTATATTTGTGTTGTGTTTAAAGGTGTTTATATATACACTATGATGACCAAATTTTCAGCTAATAAAGCTAGCAGCACAACTGTTATCAACATGATAATAACAAGAAATGTTTCTAAACATGTTTCTGAGTACTAAATTGGCATGTTGAAATGATTTCTACTTAATTTTATTTATTTGTTTTTGTTCTCTGAAATCTACATGAACCCTTTAGAAAGGTTTACTTTGGTTTTGGACACCATCAACAAACTGTTACAGCATCCCACAAAAGGAAAAGCTAGCTGCGCAGACTTTGATCTCTGTAAACACAGATACCAGCAGCTTTTTAAATGGGTGAAAGGAGCAAACTGTCTTCATAGACTTGTTGACATGACCCTGAAAACAGTAAACATGTTTGCCCTTTGCGCTTTTATAGAACCTACCTTAGACTGACGCGTTTTAATTGTAAAGAAAATGTCAAACAGTTCTGTGTAAATAAAGATGATTTGGTTTGATTTTTAAAGTCACAGCTGTGGTGTTCTCTCTGTATTTCTTAGCTTAGGGGGAGGATCCAAAGAGGCGGAGCTACCAGTGTCAACCACACAGTAAACAACCTGCCACCGCTGAGAGAGCCCACCTTGATGCTGGAGTCTCTCTCTCGACCCAACACTACTCACACTTTCAGAGTAATGATTTCCTATATAGTCAATATAAGATTTACTTTGGAGCAGTATTTAATTACAGATTGCTGTGTTACATTTTACTAATAATTACAAAGAAATAACAGGTAGTATTAACAAATTTATTTGACAGTATTCTTTAGACATTTTTTGATTAATATTAACTTTGCAATTAATTGTTATCTACCAGTCATTAGATCATTAGTAGGTCATCTGCTTGATGCTGTACTTACTGTAATATTCAATGCCCTCCAACAGACATTTTGTTGGCTAAACTGAAAGTAAATCTAGGTGTATGCAGGGTGTCTACGGGGTCTTAAAAAGTATTAAACGTTGATCAATTAATTATGAGAAAATTAAGGCCTTTAAAAGGTACAGTATTAAAAAGTCATAATCACATTTTTACGGGGTCTCACATTTTGTTGATGCGTTGTCCAAAGTGTTTGACTCCAAAAAGCATAAATATATTTATTTTCCTCCTAATATTAACAACGGCGTGCTTGATTGGTTTGGGCCAGGGCGTGTCCGACCAAGCTCCTCGCAGGAAGGTGATGTGACGCTTTCCACATGTAGTGAAACCATAGAGTGAAACAGACGGCAAAATGGGAAAATGTAAGTTTGCATACTCCTGGTTGGAAAAAGACAAGTTTAAACATTGGCTGAATCCTGTCGCTGAAAACAACAGCTTGATTTATTCTTTCAAGCTTTGTTTCTTCTGAGCTTGTCTGAGTTCTGTTGCATGGTTGTGCTCCATTTATTTATTTTACTACAACTATTTATTAAGTTAAAAGTTTGATACTGATTAGAACGTGAAGTGGCGATGAGGTTTGAAAATATTCTGAGAAGGTCTTTAAAAAGTCTAAAAAAGGTATTAAAATTATCTTTAGGATTCCTGCATATACCCGTGTATGATTCTGTGACGAAATTGATTCTGGGGATGGGGTCTTAATAACACTGCCAAATTCACAAAAATATGCCTTATGTGAACATATGGATGCTCCGAAACATATATGTTAATTATGAAATACACTTAACTTGACCCTATTAGGGATTTTCAAAATGATATTTTCTTTAGTGAAAAATCACACAGCTCTGAGGCCATGTTCATATGTACATGGGTATTTTGTATAAATTTAGTTTTCCCCGCTTTTATAAAAAAAAAAATCTGTGTCCACATGAAAATGCAAAAATGTAATGCATTTTAAGGGCACTCCGAACCAACTGGTGGAGGTAATGACATATTTACGCTGATTTCACACTAAACAAAGAATTAAATCTATTGCACAAGTAAATTGCATACAAGTCAATGGAAATGTGAGAACAAAGATGAATTACAATCCCAGGTCAAACAATGTGGTACACAATACATTTGCTACGAGCGTGCGGAATTTGCCTCATTCACATCTTGAGCGTTTGGTGTGAACCCAGCTGTGTTAGCCAATCTGAAAGGAGAATACAGCATGCATGCTGATATCATGAGGTGAAAACTCCAGTTGTAGTATTCACGCAACCACACTGTAACTGGATTTTCAGAAAATCTTCACCCTGGACGGATTTTTCAGAAAATTTCAGTTTCAGTGACACAATACTTCATTTTTGTGTGAACAAACAGCGAAACCTCATACAAAAAAGTGTGGTTTTGAAAATACCCATGTTCGTGTGGACAGGGTCTAAGTGAATAAAACTATAAATGAAAGAGTCCACTTAGATCAAAGCTGAGAAAACTCATTCATTTCAATAGCACACAAACAGCAAGGTGTACCTTTGACAAAGCTTGCACACTGTCAAGGTTCAAAATTGTTATTTTTCTGCATTGGGCTCACTTTATACTGTACCATGGCTGCTTGCTTCAACACTTGATAAGCTGTGATGAGCATTCTGTTTCCAACACTAATCACAAAAGACACTGTCATCAGGCCAATCACCACAGTTTAGTGTCTAGCAAAGGAGAGTTCATATGGGCATTGTTGGTTTTATTAGATAAAAAGGAATGCACTGACATTGAAAGTTTTTTTACCCTGTATGCATGTCAGCCTGTAAATGGGCACTCACAAAATCAAAATATGATTTTTTTTGTACATAATAGTTAAAAATGCTATTTTACTCATGTTAGATTAACATTAGTGAGGATTTAACATTGAAAAGGTGTAGGGTATTCCCAAATGTTGATTTCCACTCCACATACTTTGAATAGAAGTCATGACATGACTAGTCATTATGGTATCAGATGTTAGGCAGTCATAACTATAGGTAACCAGCAGTTTAACATGGAACAAAAACAAAGAGTAAAACTGCATTTCTATACAGCTTTCTACAAAGCTACACAAGGAAGTGATATTGATACTTTCCTGATTCATAGACTGCTGTGGTAACACTGCTTAAAATAGGTGGTAAATACACAGTCTGTTGTTAGTAACTCATGCTATCTTTCTGTTTACCAGTCTGACACCCCTATGAAAAGGTCTTTTACACCTATGGATTTCGCCTGTAACATGAGGACAAGTCGAGGACTTGTTAAAGGTGGGTTGCTTTTGCACTCAATCATTGGTGTAACTCTTATGTAATTATACCAAATTTCCACATATGAATTATGTAATTTGAGCTATTCTAATCCATTAATTTAGGGAACCAAATCACAAAAGCAGTATTAATATTGAGGCAATGAAATCAAATCACATTCACATGAATTAGGGAATATAACAGTTTAATTGTGAATAGAACAGTTTAAACCTGTTGAACAATTCATTTTAAAGGGATAGATTACCAAACAAATTTAATTTGCTCACTATTTACTAACCTTCAAGTGGTATCAAACCTTTATGACTTTCTTTTTTGAACTTTCTCTTGAACGCAAACAAAAATATTTTGAAGAATGTTAAACTGGTAACCATTGACTTCCATAATATAAAAACAGTTTTGCAGCATTGTTCAAAATATCTTCTTTTGTGTTCAACAGAAGAAAGAATCTGAAACAGATTTGTGACAAGTGAAAGATGAGTAAATGATGAAATATTTTTTTAGTTTTGGGTGAACTACTGTATCTCTTTAATTACTTTATTTGGACAAGTAGAATGCTCTGTTAACTACTGCAGCTCAAATTAAACAACAATTAAGTTTTTTAGTTTATTTTTTATTAACCATTAATTGGTTTTATAGATAAGAAATGGACTGGCCAAGAAAATAGACTGATCTCAGAAATGTCATTAGTGCAGTTTTTTAATGACTCAACAAATATTGCTATTGTCACCCTAAGCTTAAGTGCTACATTTTTGCACGATGATAACCTCAGCACAAACTCTTCAAATTCTCCAAATACAAGTCAAGATTAAACACTAACAAGTCATTCTTTTCACTAAACAAAATTAAGATTACAATATTTGTCAACAATTTAAATGCAGTTTCACACAAAGCATATTACACATTTAAGTGGAATGCACCTAAAAAAAATAATGTCAAATATTTTGAAGAAATGTGTTTCATCTCAATTAAATCAATTTAAACAGGCAGCAAAAATATTGTATGGTTACACTATGACTTTCTATCATTTTACTTAAAATGAAATGAAAATGAAAACTTCTGCATGTGTCTTAGGTGAAAGCACACCTATGGGTGTGACGGGATTCAGCATGGGGATCACCAGCTCTACTGCTAGTAGCTTTTTGGAGTGTGTGACTCCAAACAGAAGGCGCCTGCCTTGTGTTGATGGGGAAGGAGGGAACGTGATCAGCTCTATAGGTCGGTACATAATTGGCCTTTTTCATTTATTCATTTATTTTATTTAATTATTTGATGGAATATAAAAATAACACAGCTTATGAGTTGGGCACAATTTAAACCTAGTGCCTTTTGTTATTTTTTTTAATATATACAATATACTATATTCTGTCTCTAAAGCCTGAACCAATTAACTGTTCAGTTTATACTCCTTAGGTTGTGTAGAATCAACAAATGAATGATCCAGAGAAATATGCAGTGACAAACAGGCCTTAATTAAAATGAATATGTGTGGGTTTGTTGTGAGATATGGATATTATTTAGCTTTTGAGACTCTAGAGATTAATTTACACTTTCAATAAGGCAGAGTCCTGGTAGAGAAGAGATTCACACAATGAAAACATTTCATTAAGTCTGAGTAAACCATCGATACAATCTGCTTTCAGGTGGCCTGAATCACCGGAAACAGTTGAGCCGGTTTCCAGTACATGTGAGGAAGAAATTTCAGCCTGTCATGCCATAGCAGAAGGTTCATTTCGGAATTAAATGAAGAAGCCTGGCTGGACTGACACTATGAATGCACTGATATGGTATCACTGCTATCATAGGACTTCATTGTGATTCACTTTATGGTTTGTAACCACACTGTATGTCCAGGTACAAACTGATACACAAAGTGCCTTTAGTTTAAGGACTTTGCGATGACTTCAACAACTAATAGGACAAATGACTTCATTAATCACTGTTTTTTATTTATTAAGAAAAATCTATGCCAAAATGAATGTTTTGATAATGTATGTTAATGCATGTATCATGTAAAGTTTAATATGAATTTGTTTTTACTGCTTAAAACAATGTCTGAGGCCAATGGGTTAAAAAACTATTTTACAGAGATGGCTGATAATACTGATTGAACCAAACCAACATGTTTGTTTGAGCAATATTTTATTGAGACTTTCACCTCTTAGGTGGAGTTATTTGCAATAAAATTGTTATATAATTTGGCAATGGTTCAGTAATATATCACAGCACTCAACAGAAAACATTAGATGTTTGTGGTGTCTACCATTTGCAGATTTAAATTCTCACTTATGCTCTGTTTTACAAACAAAACTGTTAACGTTCACCCTATTATACATTGAGGGAGCATGAGATGGCTAGAAGAAAATCAGGACCATTTCAGTTAAAAGGTGCTTTTCTCTGTTAAACAAAAGACTTGGCAACCCTCTTCCATGAGAGAAGTTCAGCTGAATGTGTGCCAGTTAACCACAAAAAAACACCAATAATAGGGCAGATTATTATCTATTGCTTCATTTCCTCTTGTCTGTTAATGTTTCAGCGAGAGGCACTATAACCACAGATAACCTGCATGTGTCCCAGTTATATATTTTAACTTCATCTGTTTGATCAGGCCAGGGTGTTTTTCTCTCTGTTTGTACGAAGCAGCTGAATGTGTTAAGTCTGAAGTTCATGGTGAAGCAGTCTGTGTGCCTCTTTTTAGAGTATTAGCTACGGCCAGCTTCATCCAAACAAAATGGGCATCCTTTTTGGATTATACATTCTGGGGATTTTATTTACAGCTGTCCTTTTACTGCTTTTGGCATCTACCGCATATAATCCACTAAAAAATTATATCGGAAAATGGAACGAAATGAGACCAATTCCGGGAATGGCGGGTGCTTATCCAATCATTGGCAATGCACTGCAGTTTAAAACCAATGCAGGAGGTAAGGAAATCTTTTTTTTAAAAGCAATAACTATTACATAGCAACATACAAAAAACTGCTAAATTATGTTTTTTTGGAAGATTTTTTCAACCAGATTATCGAGGGCACAAATGAAAACAGACATCTTCCTCTTGCAAAGGTGTGGGTGGGTCCAGTCCCTTTTCTGATCTTGTATCATGCTGAGAATATTGAGGTACCTATTACTGAAATTTTAATCATATGTTTATTTTCTTTTACATAATTCAGTTTTTTACGCAGTTGGAAGTTCATTCTCAAACCTGTGTTTTCCCATCAGGTGGTCCTCAGCAATTCCAGACACCTTGACAAGTCATACTCGTATAGGTTCCTGCACCCCTGGCTCGGGACAGGCCTGCTCACCAGGTACAGTGGCTTTACCTCTCATTTTTGCAATTGATTTTCATTACTTGTTATTATCACTTTTAATATATTATTGACTCATAATTTATTTCATATATATATAGCTAAATGATAGACGTCTAAAAGTTATTTATACAGAGTATCCACAGGGTCTAAAAAAGTCTTAAAATATCTTAAATCTCAAAAGCAAATGTTTAGGCCTTAAAAAGTTTTAAATCTACTGAAATGTTGTGTTGTAGGTTTTAAATCTTTTTTTAACAGGTCTTCATTTTCCTCATGTATAGCTACCCAATCTGGCCATTAACACCCATACAATCACCAACAATCCATCTCAATAAAGCTTAACTCTTTATTTACAAATAGCATTTAATTACTTTCCTTACAGTAACATTTATTTAAATGTTCTCCTTTTATTTGCTGTTGAGGATACTGACCTGCCCTATATTTTTTATTATTAAATAAAAATGCTTTTATTTGAGAAAACACATTGTATTAAAGTTCTATATCTGTGGTGAAGCCAGAAGTAGACCTACATGAAGTGTATAATAACTTTTATCCAATCTTAATTTTTTTTTTTTTATAACTGATTCTGATACTGATTTATTTATTCTGTATTCAGTTAGAAACAATATGACAATAGATGTTTTTGCTTTATCACAGGCTATGGTAAATTTATTATCAATGAAATAAGAGCCAACCATAATTCACACAAAAATTTTATATTAGCTAGCTTGAGCAACTGTTAAATTAAATTTGATAAATTTATTTTATTAAAATGTTGTTTTAATAAATATATTTGTTTAATAAATCTGTTTTGTTTAAATGCATCAAAATATATTACCTTTATTCACTGAGAAATTGATAAAAAATTTTCATGGGGTGTATGCTGAGCACTGTATATATACAGTACAAGTTACAGTAGGAGTACATCTATTTTATTAAGTATATTAAGTTTGTATCTGTTACCCAAAAACAGCTACGTGTCCTTCAAAGCTAAGAACATTTAAAGTCAAACTAAACTGGGTTTCACATACGGTAAAAGGACCACCTGCCAAACTGGCAGATCTCATATCTCATTCAAGAGCAGCTTGCATCAAGAGCTGCAAACAAAGTCTATCAAAAGCGCAGTAGTTTATAATCGGCCACACTGGACACAAGGTCACCGGCCATCTGTCTAAACACAGCAGAGTCCAAAAAAACGGAGAAATTGACCATAAAATCATTTCCACAATCACTGTCGGCCTTTACAGGATTTAAGCTGTTAAGGTTGAGGTCACTGGCTTGACTCTTCCAAACTTTTCTTCCCACAGCACAGGGGAGAAGTGGCGTAACCGCCGTAAAATGCTGACTCCAACCTTCCATTTCTCCATCCTCTCTGACTTCCTGGAGGTGATGAATGAACAAACGGATATTTTGATTCAGAAGATGCAGAAGCTTGAAGACGGAGAGCCGTTTAACTGCTTTAACTTCATAACATTGTGTGCTTTGGATATCATTTGTGGTACATTACAACCATTCTTTCCATATGGAGCCATATTAGATTTACAGTATCTAATCCTCAAGATGATAAGAATGAATGAAAGAATGAAGAATAAAAAAACTCTTAACTTAATTTTAGATTAGTTTCTGTTCATTTAAATGATGGATGGATATAGACTGTTTTAAAAATATGCCTTATAAAAAAACAGTGTTGCAGTTGCTCAGTTTGCTCCGGATTAGGAATAAATTAATCAAGTGCATATAAATAAAGTGCATTGTCTCATGGTAAACCGACAATCTAATCAATTATTAATAAAACCTATGATTTAAAAATTTTTAGAGATAAATCACCCCTTTTAAACTTAATTAAAATATACACTCACCGGCCACTTTATTAGGTACACATGTTCTGCTCGTTAACACAAATTTCTAATCAGCCAATCACATGGCAGCAACTCAATGCATTTAGACATGTAGATATGGTTAAGACGATCTGCTGCAGTTCAAACTGAGCATCATAATGGGCAAGAAAGGTTATTTAAGTGATTTTGAATGTGGCATGGCCATCTCTGGAGTTTACAGAGAACGGTCCGAAAAAGAGAAAATATCCAGTATGCGGCAGTTTTGTGGGTGCAAATGTCATGTCAATATGAACCAAAATCTCTGAGGAATATTTTTAGTACCTTGTTGAATTACGCCAGTGTTGTACATTTCCCAAAACAGATTAAACAGGGAACGTTACATTAGAACTAAAATAAAAAAAAAACATTAGAATGAAATTATTGTAAATTGTGCTGCTGTTTTGTTTACATACTGATTATTCAGGTTCATTTCTGTAAAATGGCAATTGTTTTGTTTGTCTGCAACAGAAACCGCAATGGGAAAGAAAATCTATGCTCAGAGCAATGCTGACTCGGAGTATGTTCAAAGTGTGTACAAGTAAGTGTTGTACTACAGTTATAGCGCCTGTGCATTGCTTATGAATTGGGCAGCCATGTTGATCTTTCTAGGGTAAAACAGTGGGTGCTTCTCAATATCCTTCCTCATTTTCTTGCTTCTCCATCCTCTGTCCTACAACCTGGAATGATCGAGCTCAGCTATCTTGTAGGACATCTCAATCTAATTGCACCACAAGGATTGAGGATAGAGGAGTTTTTTCCTGAGAATTCATGAGCAAGGATTCACAGGTGGATCCTTATGGAAGTGTTTTATTGACTTAACGTGACGTGCATGTACATTCTCTTCCCCCTTCACATCCGATAATCACTTACTGCAGTTAAAAAATCAAACACACATTAATGTCAATATATATTAAGCATAAATGTAATGTAAATGTGGTTTGTTTTTACAGTTCCTTTCATTTTGACGTACAGTAACACTTTTCAGCACAAATAAAAAGCAGTTAATAACGGAATAATTAATTGTTAATAATAAGTCAATTGAAGAATACAGACAAACATATTTTTTGTGGAGGTTGAAACTATTATAATGTTAATTATTATTTGTATAATTCAACAATCTGAATGTGCAAACAAAATCAGTGATGTACAGTCTTCATTAAATGATGATGATTTGAAAAGCGTTAAAGGATACGAGGATACTGTATATCATTTCACTTCATTTAATTCCTCTGTCCTCGGATCTTTTTCTTGCATCCTTCTCTGAAATCCTGAAGGGTTGGAGCTAAGACACAAGGAAAAGAAGTGAGGAGAGGAAACAAGGATGCACAAATAAGAATTGAGAAGCACCCAGTGTTTATATTTCTGTTGCAGAATGAGTGACATCATTACTAAGAGACAGAGAGCACCATGGCTGTGGCCAGACTGGATCTACAACAAATTAAAGGAAGGCAAAGAGCATGCGAGAAGATTGAAGATACTCCACTCTTTCACTGCAAGTGTAAGTCATCAGCTTTATTAAAAACCCAAACAATACAAACATAAAAATATAACAAAGCAAACGAAATCTGAAAAAATATTATGTGTAATAACAATGGAATGACACAAGGAGATAGTAATGAACTACTGAAATGTATTTAATACTTTATATAAAGGGCTTTTTTGGTGATGGGAGCTTAAAGACAGCTCTCATAGAGAATGAAGTCATGCATTGCTCAGGTGTGATTTTTTTATTTTTATTTTTTCTTTCTCACAGAGTGTAAAAATCTTGAAGGTTCGGTGGGTCTCTTTCAAATCTGATCTCATTCATTCATTCATTCATTCATTCATTCATTCATTTTCTTTTAGGCTTAGTCCTTTTATTAATCTGGGGTCGCCACAGTGGAATGAACCGCCAACTTATCCAGCATAAGTTTTATGCAGTGGACGCCCTTCCAGCTGCAACCCATCACTGGGAAACATCCATACACACTCATTCACACACATACACTACGACCAATTTAGCTTACCCAATTCACCTATACCCAATGTCTTTGGACTGTGAGGAAAACTGGAGCACCCGGAGTAAACCCACGCAAAATCAGGCAACCTTTTTGCTGTGAGGCGATTGTGCTACCCACTGCACCACCATGCTGCTCTAATCTGATCTTTATTTTGTATTTTCTATTGGATTCAAGTCAGGTGATTGGCTGGGCCATTCTACAACTTGATTTTCGTTCCCTGAAACCATTTGCTGAAATGTCCACCCTGGTTTATCTTCATCGTCCTGGTAATGTAGATGTTGGACTGAAGCAGCTGATAGTAATTTATACTGACGAAGGGCAGAGGACTGCTGAAGAACTACTGAGAGATTTCAGCTGCTGTTTGAGCTTTTTCTTCATTTTCTTTGTGTTCAATACTTTTTTCCCTGTGTCATTTCATTTGATTTCACAAAGCTTAATATATAAACTAATTAATATTGTTTTCTCTGCAAATATGGATTTCTTTGGTTGTTACCAACATCTGGTAAAAGTTTTAAGTCAACAGTACCTTTAGAAATATTTTTTTTCTGAAAAAAAATGGTGACATGTTCAATACTTATTTCCCTCACTTCATATATATATATATATATTCATTCTCATTACTTTTTTTCAGTCCAACTTTTCATATTTGACTTTAAGGTTTTGTACTTTTAATACTTCAAGGTACATTTTTTTTATTTATCATGAAAAACACTTGTAATTTTCTTAAGTGTTATATGTTTATTTATTGCATTATGGGACCTTGATCTCCACTGTGACAGCTTTTGATGTTAAATGAAGTTAAATATACTGTACTGTATATTGATATTTTTTGTAATTTGAAACAATGTTGTTTGGATTGCTCCTCAGTGTTTGGACTCTCAGTAGTGATTATTAAACCACACTGAACTGAGCTAAACTGAACTGAACTTAAACACTGAAAACTGAACTGACACTGTTTCAATTCACTATAAACTTTCATGTAAAGCTGCTTTGACACAATCTACATTGTATAAGCGCTATACAAATAAAGATGAATTGAATTGAATTGAATTGAATTGAATTGAATTGAATTGAATTG
>CAIGQZ010000690.1:3401298-3428321 GCA_903798205.1 Danio tinwini | reverse complement strand
TGAATTGAATTGAATTGAATTGAATTGAATTGAATTGAATTGAATTGAATTGAATTGAATTGAATTGAATTGGATTGGATTGGCCATGTGCATTATAGTGCAGAAACCAGGTAATGGACTGCCAGTATTCTTGTTTCTGGTAATACAAAGATTTATTGATATGTTTTTCAAACAATATATTGTTTTAAACTACTAGAAATATTAATTAAAGTCACTTATTTCATATAATGTAAGATTTTCAACATCAAAGTTGTCGGGGTAGAGATCAAGGTCCCATAATGCAGTTTGAAAGTGTAAATAGATCAAAGGCAGACATATTTTATTCAATTTAAAAAAGGTTTTAGTTTTTGTATGTAAAAATCTGTAATTAACAGTTGCACCTTGCGCAAGATTCAAGGATGTTTTCTGTATATTTATGCTTTCGAATTATGAGACCTTGATCTGTGATCTGAAAACTTTTTATGTAGAAACTTGAAATATGCATCTGTCTTATAAACTGCATTTTATTTTTCAACATCAAAAGTTGTTGGAGCACAGATCTAAATCCCATAATTGAATTCAAAAGTATTAAACCTCTAGATTGTTCAAACATATTTTTCTCTGTTTTCTTGTCATGAAGGTCATCAGAGAGAGAGCAGAGTTCATGAGCTCAGAGCCAGACAGTGATTCTGACCAGGGTGAGAGGAAAAGACAAGCCTTTCTTGATATGCTGTTAAAAACTACCTATGAGAATGGACAGAAATTGAGTCATGAGGACATTCAGGAGGAAGTGGACACCTTCATGTTTGAGGTACAGATAAAGCTATATAGGTGGATGGATGGATGGATACTGTAGATAGTGGCACTAATTTAGTTGTTTTTGACAGGGTCATGATACCACAGCAGCTTCAATGAACTGGGCTTTACATCTAGTTGGCTCTCATCCTGAGGTGCAGAAGGCAGTGCAGGCAGAACTACAGGAAGTCTTTGGTATGCTAGTCTTTCTCAAATGCTTTCATAAACTGACTGGCAAAAATCTCACTCTTTGGATGTGTATTTGGATCTTTAGGTGTGCATTCATCAAAATATTGTTACAAAAACCTGTAGTGTTTTTTTCCATCAAGGGTTACTTTCTGTTTTGGCTGAGATCTTGTATTGAACATAGGAGGACCGCCAATATTTGATCCTAAGGATTTAATCCACTACTATAGGGTATATCATAGATGTTCAAGAAACTCAAATTTTAAAATGGTCCTTTTTTCATTCATTCATTTTCCTTCAGCTTAGTCTCTATTTCTGAGGTTGTCACAGCGGAATGAACTGCCAACTATTTAAGCATATGTTTTACACAGTGGATGCCCTTCCAGCCGCAACCCAGTATTGGAAACACCCATACACACTCACACACCATAGTCAGTTTAGTTTATTCAATTCACTTATAGCCCATGTCTTTGGACTGTGGGGGAAACCAGAGCACCCGGAGGAAACCCACGGGAACACAGGAAGAACATGCTAACTCCATGATCCTTTTTTTCATACAGTATGAAATCAATGGCAATTGGAGGATTTCTTTTCTTTTTTTTATAAGTTCATGCTCATTTTTCAGGGAATCAAACCCATGATCTTAATCTTGTGGAGTTTCCATTATGATGTTAGCATCATGGCATTGTTTAGACAACGTGAAACCTCACAAAACCGATTTGCTCTGTGTGCTCCAGCATATCTCAAAATGTTCAGTGTAATTACTTTCATGGACCAAACATGCGTCTTGGCTAAAACATACCTTGGCTAAATTTGGGCTGGCAGTGAAAATGGAATAAATGTCTTACAATAGTCCAGAAATAGACTAGTCATCAAATAGAAAGAAATGATGCGAGTCATCATGGAAAATGTCCATGTAAAACATTTTACAAAATGGTTGTTTAAGAAATTAAAAGCTACACAATGGATCAGTTGGGGTTAAATAATTATTGACGCATAACAAGTCAGATCCATATTAATCATAGATGTACTATAATAGTAATCATAAATTCTTTTTCATTTTCTTTATTTGTATCCAAACAGCTACCATTTTTCAGTTCATGCAGTTTACATTTCATTTAGCATAATTCCTACATTAATATGTTCTCAACAAAAGCAGTTGTTTAGTTTACTCAGTACTTAAAGAAAGCATCTAGATGCTCAGAAATGGTTTCTGACAAGCTTGTTCTGATTGGCAGGTTCATCGGAGCGCCATGTGGGGGTGGAAGACCTGAAAAAGCTGCGCTACCTGGAGTGTGTGATCAAGGAGAGTCTGCGGATCTTCCCCTCCGTGCCTCTGTTTGCGCGCAGCATATGCGAGGCTTGTCATATCAGTAGGTGGCAGCAGTTTGTCACCTTGCCAAACAACGCAGCAAACACAGCCAGATCAAAGATGTGCACTTTTTCATGCCACTCTCATTATTTGCATCTCAGCGTAACAGCAGATGTCACAGCTTCTATTTCCATTTCCCATTGTCAACCAAGAGATCCAACTGTTTCTTTATACTGAGGGCTATGAGTCTTTCATGCCAAAGTTAAACGAAAGAGCAGCTGGATAGAAAATAACAACTTTTAGGACAGAAAATGTTGCAAAACGCAGCAAATGCATTGGCTTATCAATTATTTATTAAAGGTTTAGTGGTAAAGTTTGGCGTGTGCAAACTCAAACGTGCACTGAATCCTGTTTAATTCTTAAAACTGTATGACATGTATGACATAACTGTTGTTGTGTTGTTCGCTTGCAGATGGGTTCAAAGTCCCAAAAGGAGTGAATGCTGTTATCATACCATATGCTCTTCACCGGGACCCGCGCTACTTTCCAGAACCTGAGGAATTTCAACCGGAAAGGTTTCTGCCAGAAAACAGCAAAGGGAGGCATCCATATGCGTACATCCCTTTTTCTGCTGGGCCAAGGAACTGCATTGGTAAGAAAAAGTACAAAATTACAGAGAAAATATTTCTCTAGTTTATATTAGAAATGATCATGCTAAAGGCTATCCATTATAATAAAAAGTTATGTGCAAGGCAACACATAGGTGCTGATGAAAGTCTTCATAAGCCTTTTTGGTGGATATGTTTGAAAAGAGAGAATATTCGAAAGCACAGCATACTGTACTGTACTGTATAACCAAAGACCATAGATGTACAAAAGAAGATTTACTTGCATTACTACATTATGAATCGGGAAAGTTCAACACTCAGTATGCCCGCCACAAGTCCCTCTTTCTGGTCAAAATAGCCTACAATCATTTTTTACTGGATGCTATGGGAACAGAGTTTGTACAGATAATTTTGTTTGTTACGGCAATCCTTTTTGTTTGGCCACAACTGTGTGTCTGTGCTGCTTTTGACCAAAAAAATTACATCGCATCAATCGCCAATTCCAATTCCCGTGTCATCCTCTAGTCTATGCTCTAGGTTTTTTTCTGTTCTTCCAGTTCTTGAAACCTTTTCCTCTGGTTACTATTGAAACTATGAGAATGATGTCATGAAATACTTGCCGATCTTTGCTCATGCACAGAAGCTAGAGCAAACTGGAGATAATATGTTTCAAACATGCAGTAATAAGAGCTTAAGCCACAAAAAAGTAACAGGACAGCTCACTTCAGATTTTGTAGCTGATTTGAAATATGATAATTAATTCCAAATTTAGTGAACAGCTTTTTGATCTCTTAGAATTCACAATTTAATTTAGATAGGACTTTGGTCTGCCAGGAGTGGGTATAGCCACAAAGTAAATAGACTTTTTTTGAAAAAGACTGACATATATGTACCATTAAAAGTAATGAATTTTATAAGATAGAACAAATTGTAAGGGGTGGGAGTCATAAATAATAATAATATTGACTGATTCATTTTAAAATGGCTCTTGAGAATTATTTGTTTAGGAATCAGACTACAAAAATCAGTATCACTTTATTTTGATGGTCCCTTTAGTGCATTTTGTTGAGTTTAAGTTACATTGCATCTACATGCCAACTAATTCTAATTAGATTATAAGTAGACTTTTGGGTTAGGGTTGTGGTTAGGGTTAGTGTAAGTTGACATGTACTTGCAAAGATTCTTATAGTCAATTAAATGTCTATTGAAGGAGAAGTCTTTTTAATACACAAATGAGAATTAATTGGCATGTAGTTAAATGCAACTTTCAGTCAAGAAAAAGGCTAAACAAACTACCCCGAGGGGGAAAAAAGTTAATAAAAAGGCAAAAACAAACTTGACTGGGCTAGCAGGAAAAAGCAGGGCTGGGAAATAATTGATGACGAACATCACAGGCACAGGACAGCAGACATGAGGAGAATATAAGCAGAAACAATTAATTGGTTAACAAGGAGGGTGGGACTGGACAATAGACGGGAGAGCACATGACACAAGAAAACACCACAAGCCATGTGCTCACGTAAAACGAGACAAGAACATGCAGCCAATGAGATAACTTATTAACCGCGTGTTCACAAGACAACACTAAAGCACAATAGTGAAGCACGTGGCCACAATGTAAACAGAGCCACGTGCTTAGACAACACAAACAGACGC
The DNA here is from genome assembly GCA_903798205.1 of Danio tinwini. NCBI lineage: Eukaryota > Metazoa > Chordata > Actinopteri > Cypriniformes > Danionidae > Danio > Danio tinwini. Next base: position 3,423,785 of record CAIGQZ010000690.1, on the reverse strand, counting down.
AAGACACGAGCACACTATAGTTGAAAACACCTTACCGTGCGCTCTCACACATGCAACGCGCATGTTTCATCTCAGCACCAACTGAAACCAAAACCAACCAGACTAAGACGCTGAGAATGAAACAGCGCAATGACGACAGATCAAAACAAAAACGAGTACAAGAGCGTGCATCCCAAGCACTCACAGACCTCGCGCGCTAATTATTAATAATAATAAATAATTAAATTTATATAGCACTTTCCTAGACACTCAAAGAGCTTTAAACATTTTTGGGGGGAATCTCCTTATCCACTACCAGCATCCACCTGGATGGCAGCCATATTAACATATTAACAAACTGCATTTTTAACGACCACAGAGAGTCAGGACCTCTGTTTAACATCTCATCCGAAGGAAAGTGCTCACTGAGTAGTATAGAGTCCCCATCAATATTCTGGGGTTATTAGGACCCACACAGACTGCAGGTTGAGCGCCCCCTGCTGGTCTCACTAACACCACTTCCAGCAGCAACCTAGCTTTCCCATATGGTCTCCCATCCAGTTACTAAATTGGTGCAGCCCTGCTAAGTATCAGTGGGTGACCATGAGAGAGTTGCAGAGAGCTAGCTGCCGGACTTGTTGCAGTTGTTTGCTTTCACCAAATAAAGCTTACAATAAGAGATTAATACAATAAACGTTTTCATTGTGTTACACCCATTAAGGAGTTATTTTCTCCTGTAATCCGACTGCACAAGCTGGTTAGTATAGTTGCTTCATTTTCATTATTGGATTGCTTTGACTTCCCTGGCTCTGGCTTCCCATCTCTAACCATATGACACCCTCAAAAGTTGTTAAAGTTTTCTTGTTGGATTGGCACAAGAGTTATTTGACTTATTCAGCACGTCTAGCTGAATGAGACGCGCAGTATGCTCATCTCCAGAGTGTTTGGGTCTCTGTCCCACCTATGAATGAGACAGATTGTTTCCCAGCGAGCGGTTGCTTGCAGGTTCAGGTCACTGGCCACACACAAGAAGAAGCTTCTAACAAAACTGAATGAGAGCCACATACCGTTGGAGATTTATTATTTCAGCGCTCAACTCATCTCCACTGCCTTCCAGGAACGAAAGCACCAAATAAGAGCACTTGTAGAAATTTACTTGAGTCTTTTTTTGCCCTTCTGAGATCTTATTTTTTCTTTCCCGCTTTCGCTTTGTTTGTGTGTCTGTGGCTCCAGGCCAGCGCTTCGCCATGATGGAGGAGAAGGTAGTTCTTGCTACGATCTTGCGTCACTTTGACGTAGAGGCATGTCAGAGCCGTGAGGAACTGCGGCCTCTGGGGGAACTCATTCTGCGTCCCGAGAAGGGCATTTGGATCAAACTACAAAGAAGAAGCAAATAGCTTTCACCATCAATATAAGGTTGCTTCTGTTTCTGTTGTGCTTCTGCTTCTAGTTTTGATGCTGTATGTTTAATGTAGATGCATTTTATTTTGCATTTTGTGGGCTGGTTTTCATAGGACATTGTGTAAAATGGATGAAAGGAAGAGCTGTAAGAAGCTGAAGGCATAATCAAATAAGTAAAATATGTGGACACTTTATTTTAAAGGGGACTTATTATACGAAAATCACTTTTATAAGGGGTTTAACACAGTTGTAGCCAAACAGTGTGTGCATATAACCAGCCTCTAATGGTAAAAATGTACTCATTCTATTTTTTATAATCACACTTTATAAAAACAGTCTGCAGAAACACTTTGTTTGACATTCTCTCTTTTTACACATCATTAGAGGAGGAAAGTCTGTTAGTGAGGTTTTGTTCCTCATTAGCATAAACAGCTCTGAGTGAGAAGCAGCAGTCTGTTGTTAGAGATTTCATAATGTACCTGCTGAAGATACTGTCAGCGACTAAGGCTGCAATAACACTGCATGTTTTAAGTGACCCAATACCGATGTTTTTCTCCCATGTGGTAAAGATTGGATATGGCCCATGTATGTGAAGCAGGAAAAAAAAATCGTACTATTCCGATTTACTCAAATCAGATTCAGGCCTTGTTCATATGTGGAAATTTATCTGATATGAATCGGATCTATAGGGCGTCACGGTGGCACAGTGGGTAGCATGATCACCTCACAGCAAGAAGGTCGCTGGTTCGAGCCCCAGCTGGGACAGTTGGCATTTCTATGTGGAGTTTGCATGTTCTCCCCATGTTTGCGTGGGTTTCCCCCACAATCCAAAGACATACAGTACAGGTTAATTGGGTAAGCTATATTGTCCATAGTTTGTGTGTGAATGAGTGTGTATGGATGGGGTGCAGCTGGAAGGGCATCTGCTGTCTACAACATATGCTGAATAAGTTGGCGTTTCATTCCGCTGTGGCGACCCGAAAAGAAAATTAAAGAGCCCCTATTACACATTAAAAAGGGTCATATTTCAGTTTTATGGGTCTCCAACAACATACTGTTATGCGTGCAAGGTCAAAAAAACACTTTCATGGTCTTAAATGTATTTTTACCTTATTATCCCAGTGACTCCCATATGAATCGTTCAGCAATTAATTTGTTCCCAAACCCCTCCTTAGAGCGAAGCTAATCTGCACAGATTGGACCGATGGCAGCCTGTTGTGATTGGTCGACAGCGTTCAGCTTGAGACAGTAAAATGCCCAGCGCGGTTTATCAAGCCCCCAGGTTGCCAACATTAGTAGAGGACCCGATCTCAGCGGATGCCCGAAACACGCTTCATAGTTAACTTACTAAAACCACAGTAAACAGTACACGGTTCTCAACAGTGTTATTCAGACACCAGTGCCGAAAGCAGTGCAGTTAAACACTGGCATATTGCTCTATGCTTAACTATGACACCCAATCAGTATTAATCCACACAGCAGCAAAAGCTAAACTATTCTGAACCTTGACCGATGCACGTGTGTAGGATCAGCTAACGGTGGCCATAGCAATGACAAACGGCAGTGGAACGAGCTCACCAACGCATTTAAATCCATAAAAAAAGCAGCACGCTTCGCATTTTCAACATAGCATTAGACGCGATACGAGAATATAAAGAGTTAACCTGATACAGTACAAGCGGTTACAAGTAACAAAACATGTAGATCATTTATATTTGCAACCTTTGCTGTGGCACCTCTTGCGTGAAGTGTTATATGTTCTCAGGGCTTACCTGTACTCTGCTTTGCCCAACGATCACATCCCCTGCCGGGGGTTGTAGCGCTCACCAGCACTCCTCCTCTGTCCTCTGACAAGCTATCTCTGTGGGCTCCCATCGCGATCACCCTGAGCCTTTGCCTTTTCAGTGCTGCGCACCAGCCCGAAGCCCAGTGTGCAGCTGCCTGCCTTTGTGCCTTATTTTGCCCGCAGCCCTGGTGTATTGTCTGTCCATTACAAAATGAAGGAAGAAACTAATCCATGAGCTGTGTTCCTTTCCAGCTATGTCAAAGTCTCATACATTAGTAGTCTTTTCTGATTCTTCCTTTAACAAACGGCTGATGAATCGCCCATTGTAAGTGTGCAGATTTCTAAACCACTCCTTTTCCTCAAACTTCCAATAATATCCAGGTAAGCACAGCATCTTCATGACTCATGACTCATGACTTCAGAATCTGTTTGTCTTTGCTGCTGTACTAGTGGGCCAGGCCTAGGTTGAAATTTTCCCGGGTTTGCGCGCAACCATTATGTTTCGTATTCACTTCACGCCAAAACAGCTAAAGACTAGTTATTAAGATGATTCATTTAAACCACTATGTGTCAACCCTTTTTTTTAATGAATTAATAGTTCTAAAAACTATCCACTTTCAGATTTAAGCTTTAGCTGGATATTTCTTCACTTCACTTAGAGCTGTGTTACACACTACATGGAAGGTTGTTTTCAAGAACCCATAATAGGGGCTCTTTATGAATGAATGAATCAGATCTGTGTTCTTGTGTCTGCAGTGTAAGCAGTTTGTATTTTTACCTGTTAATGCGAGTCACGCGTCATTAAAATCCGTAGCGAATGACGTCAACTCTGACTTCAGCGGAGTCCCAAACCTTAAATTTCATATACTAAAAGCTTTTATATCGTCATGTAGAACAAGTATTTAAGCATATTAAGTATGTTAACAAGAAAGAGAGAGAGAGCGAAAGAGAGAGAGAGATATGATGTGTTTTTGATATTTTATTTAATTATATATATATATTAATATCAACTTTTAAAAAAAATTTACTACTATTTACTGTGTTTACTGTTTAGTTTTTATTATATGTGCATGTTACTTTTTATGTACTGCTTTGAACTTTAGAACTGCTTTGGCAATACATTTGTAATATTTGTCATGTCAATAAAGCAATTATTGAATTGCATTGAATTATTGAGAGAGAGAGAGAGAGAGAGAGAGAGACAGAGAGAGAGAGAGAGACAGAGACAGAGACAGAGAGAGAGACAGAGAGAGAGAGAGAGAGAGAGATTTATATGATTTACGTCCGCCGCGTAAACCATATAAACTAAAACTGTTGCATACATCACGTGCATAAATCACGCCATGGAAATGACATTAGGATGCCTAAACTGGTTTAAAAAAACTAGGTTAAATAAAGATGGCCAAATGAGAACTTTTCTGCCATAAATTATAGTAAAACAACTTGTCAAAAATAATAAAAAAAAGCCTGTGATCAAATTAAATACAGGAATGGAGAAAAAAACACTTTTTTTTCCCTGGTCTTCTTTGTCATGTACAGTGTAAATGCAGACAATCGGATAGAAGAAAAAATCGGATATAGTCACAAAATCAGAATTGATCATCAAGATCTGCAGTGTAAATGCAGCCTAAGATGCATTATAACTGTAGAGTTTTAGGATGCACAAATTAACACCGGTGGGCCTGGAATACAATCTCATTTCAATTTAAAGTCACCAAAACAGCACAATTTGGGGCAGATTCAAAGTGTTGCAAAACATTACTTTTGGTGTATTTTGGGGCATTTCTAGGGACTTCAGACATATTTTTCAATTTTTTAAAGGACTCCTTTAAATATTTTTTAAAAGGTCTCCTTAAATGTACAATTCATGCTATTAAAAAACTATTAACTGCGGTTTGAGCTCAATAAACTACTAATTAGCTGCTTATTTTTAGTTAGTAAGTAGTTGGGCTTAGGCATTGGGTAGGATTAGGGATGTAAAATAAGATCATACTTTATAAGTACTAATAAACAGTTAATATCTCCATAATAGGAAGGTAATAAGCCAGTCGTAATACAGGATCTTTTGAATGGTGGGGATTATTACTTAAAGTAACGTGTTACCAAATATGTTATAAAAAGACAAGAAAGAGGAGACAGATTTTTTAATTGACAAATTATGGAGAAATTCTGATTACATGTGGACCTAGATATAAATAATAAATAGTCTGCTTGTCTTAAGACTAAGTTAAAGTGTGTGTATGCAAGTTTTTACATTATGCTTACATTTAAAAAACTTCCTTTGCTAAAAACCTTTAATTAATTTCCTTATATATATTTAGAATTATCATAATACCATTCCTACATCTTCACCCACCCTAACCTTAACCATATCTCACCTCAGTAGAAGCAAATTTGTTTAAGAATTCAGCATGAAAACAACAAGTATATTGTACTTAACACTTTTACTTAGTAGTTAAAGAAAGTTAAATAGTGCACTGCAAGATAGGGTGATTATTTAACTGTTGATCTCTTAATGAATGCATCTACATTAAAGATTGATTTGATCTGTAATTGTTATAGTACTCAATAAGAAAGGTGTAGAAGTGTTGTACATTAAAACTTTTTTAACAAATGTACTCACTGTGCTAGTTTAATCCCATAATTTCATTATTTTTCAATTAGAATTACTGTAAATTCAGTCCAATTAATAATATTTTCTCTTCTATGAAATTTAAACAAATATGGACTCTAAAATATTTTATGTGTTATATGTATTATATTCATTCAGTTTCTATGCTTCTGCACATTTATTATTCCAATACTATTAATATTAATATTCATTTCTTGAATCTTTATTCTCAAGTGTCAAGGTAATTGCAAAAAAAACAAAACAACCAATGATAATGTCTACAAGTTTTGTGTACTTTTTAAAGGCCTATTATTTATTATGTGTTTAAAATATTCTTTCAAAGGTGAAAGTAAACAAAAGAGAGAAAATGTAACACTAAAGTTTAAGTTTATGGTTTTTTTTTTACTTTTGCCTGCAGCATGAGTGCCCTGTCCCTGATACCCCGCATCCACCCTACAATCCAGTGCATTATTTAATTCACTTTTTAATTAATACTTCTGCTGAATCAAACATCAGAAATGTTCCATTCAGCTAAAAAGACTGAATAATGGAGTAACAATGTTGAACATTCAGCTTTGCCACTTTAGGAATAAACAACTTTTGAAAGCATATTAAAATAGAAAACATTTATTTTAAATTGTAAATCATTTTCATTGTCATTTTCATCAAATAAATCCAGCCTTGGTGAGCATTTCTGTGATAATCATCACTTTTAAGTTGCAAATATTTGGTGAATCTCAGTTTCACAGATCTGTTGAAGATCAGGACTCAAATCACTGGATGAAGTGTTTTCAAACTAAACAGTGTCTGCACTTCCAGACGTACCGAATACCATCAGCATCTTATTCAAATACACAAAATATACAGGTTGAATGTAAGTCTTTAATTAAACTGACCTTCAGCATGCTGAAATCTTTAAGGGCTTTCATTAAGCAGAAATGTTTTCTTTAATTAAAATGAGAAATATATGTCTCCAAGTCAACAAAACACTTAAAGGAAAAACTTGAATGATTTTCATCAAAAGATCCTGTAAGTGCAGAGATGGTAATATGAAGTATGACTTACCATTCCATTAATATTGCTATAGATTTTGCTAATTATAAGAGTTTGCATGATTAGGTCTTCGGTCTGTAATGTTCATTAAGCTTTACTTTGCAGCCTCTGTGAGCCTTTTCATTTGATGCCGTTCAGCTTGTAGAAATTTGTATTTGTTCTGAGCCAATACATTCTCACTCCCAACTCATCAGAGTTTGATGCTTGGCCAGAACCCCTTGGCATCACTTTAACACTCTGGGTCCCCTGTTGGCGTCATTTTCCAATGTGCAGGGGACTGTATTGCTTTCAGTGATAAACTTTTGCATCAGTATGTGATGGTAAATTTGTCATCAATAAATGATTTTTAGCATATAATACTGATATCATAGCATACAGTATATTGTGGGGTTTTCTGGTTTAACCTTGCAATGCCCAAACTACTACACCTATACATTTTCCTATTTTGAAATGACTTGGCAGATACAGTCAAGAACTACCGTCAAAATGCCTTCAGTTATTAACTTTATCTAAGAAAACACCAACCCAAACATAAAGGAAGGTGATTAGAGTAAAAAATAAATAAATTTAGTCCCACCGTTTGAATAAATCAACACATTAGTAAACAACCAATTAAAATGTTATATTTAGACCATATTTGCATTTGTGATGCAATGGTATATTGAAATGTACACTGTAAAAAATGCAGGGTTCCACACAATTTATTCATGTTGTTCCAACACAAATTGATTGTTAACACTTTTAACAAATTTATGTGGATTGAACATAAAAAAATTACATTGTCTCAAATCGCAAGAATTGTGTTGTTTCAGCTCATTTTAAATAAGTAGTTTGAACGAGCAAAATAAACTATATTTTTTGAGTGTACTTAATAATGACATCATGTTTATTTGTAAAGAATATCAAAACGGCAGACTGTCATATAAAACTTATTTCAGCTCCCATGAAATGGCTGCCTCGATGTAGTTGAGTGCTTTGTGTCTACACATACATATACATGAAACCCATTCAAAATTCATGCACATTCATACGTTTCATATAAAATGACCCAGTTTACGGAAGAGGAGTGAGCTCAAATGCGCCACAAGTTAAGAAAACAAATAGAAATGCAATGCAAATGCAAATAGAAAGACACTCGCAAATTAGAAAACATCTTCATCAGTTTGACAACACATGCACTGCAGTGTATAGCAGACTATAATAGAACTCTGTGTCAGGGACACCAAAAAGTGATAGATATAGCAGTATTGTTTAAAGGGCACCTATGATGCTAAATCTACTTTTGAAATCTGTTTGGACAGAACTGTGTGTATGCATAGTGTCCACAGTCATTTTGGAGTAATACAATATAAAGTCTTTTTTTATTTCTTGACATTAAAAAAGGATCCAAATCGCAGTGATTTTGAGGCCCACCGCAGCATGACTTGAGGTTTTTCCCACCCAGTGTATTGATTGACAGGAGCGTATTAACATCTCTGTAGTAACGCGTATAAACATGTCCACAGAACAGGATTTGCAAAGAAACTGCACCTCAAGAATGAATTTAACAAGTTTAAAATGTTTTTAAAACAGTGCATGTTTGCAATAAAGAAAAGACAATAAAACTGCTATGTAATTCATAACTGCTGGAATCACCACAGCCTCATAGTGTCAGTAAAAATCAGGTTTATTTTGTACAGTGACATAATGGATATTCACATTTGCTGCAAGTAGACATGCAAAAACATACACAATTAAATGCGTTTGTACTGTGAACATTGCAACAGCATTTGTGTGGCTCATAGTTGCAGAAAGACTTGAATGAACTCCACAACAAATACATCACATAAACATAAACCTACTTGGTGTTTTGACTCAAGCTGTATCTCTACTTCATTCACGTCTGTCTATAATGTCTTCTAACCTTAACAGCTACAATGTCCTCTAATGCCGAGTTCAGACTGAATGAGTTTCAAAGTAGTCGTGTCACTGATGTTTTTCACACTGCATGACTGTCTGGGCTAGCATTTTGTCGCTGCTTTGTTTACACTGCAAGATTGACCCATCTCTCTCTCTCTCTCTCTCTCTCTCATTGGCTGTAGGTGATCGCCGATGTTATTTTCAGCCAAAACTCATTTCACACAGCATAATTTTAATCGCCGACAGCTCCAGATATTTAGCACGCAAAATATCTCACGGGCATTGGCGACTCATCTGCGATTCTCTCAGATCGTGTCTTTGATAGTTCACACTGTGTGATTGTCACTCGCATGAACGAGCACCGATTTCTCAAAACCTGTCGGCGAGTCAAAATGGGGTTAAAATCATGCAGCCTGAACTCTGGATAACCTCAACAGCTACAATGTCCTCTAACCTCAAAATTCAGATATTCATGAGAGTATAAAAAATGTTCTGATGGGTGTTTTAAGCTGAAACTTTACAGACACATTCTGGAGACACCAAAGACTTGTTTTACATCTTGTAGAAAGGGTAAAATAGGAGCCTTTTATGTCACAACAACATAAAAACTGCAGCCTGAAAATATAATAACACTGTGTTTAATTCTGAAATGCCTTTGGCTCATTCGTGCTTAGTTTTGTGTAGAGGACAAACTTCAATTTTCTTTCTGTTACTCGCATACAGACATTTAATGGCTTTAGTTTGCAGTGTTTTATGCTGTTGTCAGTTTTTGTGACCATATACTTTTATTCACTTGTATTTTTTTTAAGTAACTTGGCTGCTCAAATATATCAGATCATAATTTCTACTTTTACGAATGCTAGCATGATCTGAAACATAAAGCAAACAACGAAAAGCACTATAGTACCCTGCACATTGAAAAAAAAATGAAGTGACAAGTGTGAGAATGTGTTGGCACTTCTTTCGGAGCATTTCATGCGTTCATCCTTTTTAATCCTGTTCTGTCCGCTCATGTGGAGTGATTTGAGGGCTGATGGCTGATGATGAGCAGGTCTCCTCCACAGAGAGGCAGTATTGCTCCTCCTCATCCCTCATCTGCCCTGAGAGGACACCAAACACTGCTAGACTGATGGGAAATTGACCCAGTCAAGCCCCAAACCACTGGTGTAACTCCATCAAGAGTAAATCAATCAGAGAAAAACAGCCACTTGATGGAAAGAGAATGGCACAAACCCATAGTTAAGTACGTTTACGCTGTAATTGAGATTGAACTTTACTAGCTGTTTAATGTGATTGTAATTCCAATTCTGCAGAATTGCTCGTTACATCATTTGAAAACCATATCGTGGCTGCTGGCATGTTGAAAGAAAATGGAGCATGCTGCTTAAAGTCTACATATTTTTGTCTTGGCATTATTCTAATGGTACATGCCCCTGCTTTCTTTTCATACCAAGGAGAAAATGTCACATTTGCTTACATTTGAAAAACACAAACATGTCAAAGAACATGCAATGTGTTACAATGAGGTATAAGGATTGGTGAAAATCAAAACAAAATGTGATTATTTTTAACCTTTTTAATAAAATAGAATACCATTTGATTGACTATTCGTCTTTACACACACTGTAAAAAAAGTTTAAGCCAGTACAACAAAAAATATGTATACTTATTTCCTTTTGCCTTGTCTTGTTCTCTCAACTTTTAAAAGCATCAGCTGCATTGACCCAAAGACTATGGAATACACAAGACATGTCACTCGTATCTTGTGAAAAAAAGTGTAATGGTCAATATGGCGAATAAAGCCCCGCCTACTAGTACAGGAGTCAATCATTGATCGCTATATGGTGAACAAAGCTCGCCTTGGTGAGAAATTCAATCGTAAGCTTTGCAAGCAGATATGGAGAATTTGATGTTTCCCCATTCAAACAGAATGCCCGAGCATACTGCCCGAGAGGTGTTTCAAAGATGGCCGCCGAGTGAAATGACTTGCCTTAAAGGAACTTTGATTCAATTCAATTCACCTTTATTTGTATAGCGCTTTTACAATGTAGATTGTGTCAAAGCAGCTTAACATAGAAGATTATAGTAAATTGAAACAGTGTCAGTTCAGTTTTCAGAGTTTAAGTTCAGTTTAGCTCAGTGTAGTGTGGTTTAATAATCACTACTGAGAGTCCAAACACTGTGGAGCAATTCCATCGATGTGCAGCTCTACAGATCCCGAACCATGCAAGCCAGTGGCGACAGCGGCAAGGAAAAACTTCACCAATTGGCGAAAGTGAAGAATAAAAAAAAAACCTAGAGAGAAACCTGGCTCAGTTGTGTACGACCATTTCTTCTATGTGGCCAAACGTCTTGTGCAGAGCTGCAGTCTAGGCGCCGGAAGCTAGACCTCAGTGTAGACTCGTCTGTCCTTGGAGCGTCACAGTCACAGCGATCAGTCTCATGCTCTCACTCTACCATGACCACCACAGCAGCTGCTCAGGATACGGCCTGGTCCTGGATTATGAAGACCTTGGGATCATCTTGTCGCTGGTCTTGGATCGCATCAGTGGTGCTGCGTCTGAGGGCCTCAGGATGTGTACCCCCAGGTGGAAATAGAGAATAAAGAGAATAATTAGCGTAGCTGCTGTTCATAGTGTATATAAATGAGATGCAAAAACCTGCGTGGGGCACATCATGCATTATACCGCTAAGTGATGCACTGTGAAAAGATAAGTTTTTAATCTAGTTTTGAAATGCGAGAGTGTGTCTGAGTCTCGGACATTATCAGGAAGGCTATTCCAGAGTTTAGGGGCCATAAATGAGGAGGCTCGACCTCCTTTACTTGACTTTGCTATTCTAGGTACTACCAGAAGCCCTGAGATTTGAGATCTTAAAGAGCGGGTTGGATTGTAGGAGACAGGAGGTTGGTTAGATAAACAGGAGCTAGATTATTTAAAGCTTTAAAGGTAAGAAGCAGTATTTTAAATTCAATACGAAACTTAACAGGCAGCCAGTGTAAGGAGGGTAAAATTGAGGTGATATGATCATATTTTCTAGACCTGGTAAGACCTCTGGCAGCTACATTTTGTACTAGCTGAAGTTTGTTAATAGAGGATGCTGGGCAACCAGCGAACAGAGCATTACAGTAATCCAGCCTAGAAGTCAAAAAAGCATAGACTAGCTTTTCTGCGTCTGAGATGGATAGCATACTTCGTAACTTAGCGATATTTCTCAGATGAAAGAAGCAGTTTTTGTAACATGGGATATATGATTTTCAAAAGTTAAATTGCTGTCTAATATGACACCCGGATCTTTTATAGTAGAGCTAACGCTAACTTTGTATCCCTCTAATTGCAGGTCGAGTCGTGAGATCTGCTGTCTACAGGATTTAGGCCCCATAAATAATAATTCTTTTTTGTCTGACTTTGACTGACCTCAAATTATTTGTCAGTAATATAAAAAACATTTAGTTGGGTTAACATAGTATTTTGGAGAGGTGAACTACTCCGTAACCATGTGTTTCCTTCTGGAGCATTTCCTTCTGGGTTTAAACCTTTTTTAACAGTAGTGTTTGAGTCTCTCAATCATCCTCAGTGTGAAAAGATGAATCTCACAATCGTACAGTCACTGCTGGAAAAGGTTTAGATCTGCAGAAGATGTTAGAAAACAGAAGAACCTGCAGCAGATTGCTTTTCTTCAAAAAAATCCTCAGTCAGTTTAACTGTTCAGAACAAACAAGTAACTCATAAACAAGCATCACAAAGCAGAAAAAGCACTCAGATCATAAGAAAACCACACACAATATTGAAAATCATGGGTATGTAAACCTTTGTAAAGTGTTATTTGAATATTGTCAGCTAAATTGTTATGTAGTGAAGTATATGTAAACATATTTTATGTAAAATGTCTTACTCAGGACAATACTAAATAAAAAAATAACATGCATTTTGTATGATCTCTCTTATTTGGTTCAAATTATTTACATTTTAACAAATTCTTCAAAGGGTATGTAAACTTTCAAGCATAACTGTACATTATGTACAGTACAGTACAGTATAGTTACTACTGTAAAACTAAAATGGGAAGTAATAATTAATACTTGTTACTTATGTACATATTGCAGGCCTTATTTCTTAACTTTTACTTGAGTACAAAAGTGGTCAGTACTTTAATTTCTACCAGAGTCGTTTTAAACACAAGTATCTGTACTTCTACTTGAGTAAAGTATGTGTGTAAAGTTGAGTGAACAAGAAAAAACGAAAGGAAATATGGATTATGGGTTTTTTGTTGTTGTTGTTGTACTTAAATTGTTTTACAGTGAATTTATGCATACTTGTTTTGCCTTCTTTTTAGACATTTAAGGCTACTCACTGTCTTTACTGCATATTTAAAATATGAAATAGTACATATTTTTTTATATTTCAAATTGATAAAACTGATTGGTGTTTTAAGGGTTACTGTAGGTGAAAATGAAATTTTAAAGGGCACCTATTTTACCCCTTTTTTAAGATGTAATATTAATATTATGGTTCTTCTGAGTGTGCCAGATTAGGTTCAGTTCAAAACACAATTCAGATTTTTTTATTATGATGTGTTAAAAAGTGCCATTTTGGGGGCGTGTACACAGTTTGCTGTTTTAGGGGCGTGTTGCTTCACATGAAAATTAGTTTCGACTTCCCGCCCAAGTTAACAAGGGGGCAGAGCCAAGAGCTCCCCCGCTTTGTGTAATAGACAGGCAGACAAGAGAGAAGCAACATGAGTGTACCAACCAGGTACAACCAGCTGTACTTGTACGTCTCAGACACAGACCAAGCAGAGAGTACAAATCATTTGTGTCTTTGTATAGTTTTACAGCCAACTGTGTTCTAGTTTAAAGCTTCGAGCTTGTAGTCTACACCGAGACTAATAAAGCACACTGAATTAACTTTGACTGAAGGGCATCACACACCGGATGCACCGCGACACGGCGCGCACATGAGTTGAAAGTATCGCACACTTGCAGCGTCGGTGTGTCACCTGTTAGAAACTTATGTTTAGAATTCAAAAAAGCATGCCGCTGCGTGGCGCGACACTGCGTGTCGCCGAGCGGCACTTCTGGTTGACCTGCTTGATGCACTGGACGCGCCACTCAGAGCCATGACGCGGCACACCAGACGCGCACATTCGCATGTTATTTAAAATGAAACTATTCAGATAACGCTCTGTGGCGCGGCAGAAATATGAACACTTTCCTGAGCAGGGCCAGCGCATCCATAGAGGCGACCTAGGCGGCAGAATAGTAAGCAAACCTCACGGTCGTCACTTTCACTCGTGACAACGCGAAATGCGTGGTGCTGCTGTCGTTAGTTCGTTATTTCCAATGGAGGGACAAGCACGTGAGGCAGCGCGCTCGCACTTTCCAGCTGCACTTAGTTAAGATGACGGGGAGCTTCTGTGACCGCGGGAAATGCAAACCGCTGAAGTTTAAGGAAGACACAATGAAAAGTACACATGTATGCAAACCCACCAAAACTCACAAACACTGGCGTGGAGGAGAGCGCTACGGTGGTGAATGTTGAGCCCAATGAGCCTTACATCTAAAAATAGAGCAAGGGTGTTTCTTTGGTGACGTCGCTTTGACTCACACGCTGAAAATGGTGGACGTGAAACAACATACTGAGGAGATAGTAATGGCCACCTGTCAATCAATATTGGTGGGCGGGGGGACCGCACTCCTACGTCAATTTGCGGTCGATCTCAAAACAGCTTCAATTGGTCCACCGTTTTTATGTTGTTAAATTGAAAAAAAAAGGTAAATTGATATAAAACTGAGTGTGTTTATATCACCCCAATATGACCGTCTATACACTATACCTACACATATGTCTGTCCAAACAGCTTGAAAAGTAGATTTTTCACCATAGGTGCCCTTTAAAGAGATTTACATTCCGTCTGTGTTATTAGATCTCTTTCACTCCACCCTCCAAAAGCAGGAAATCATTTACACATTGAGTCTTAAACTATCTGACTTGAACCCACAATATGGTTATCAATCTGATCTTACCAAAAGTAAAAACATTAAATAACATAAAATGATAATACTAAAAATAAATTACATTTTCGAAGACTAGTACAGTAGTCTCTTGAATATTTTATTTCCATCATAACTTTGCTTTGTTAAAAAAATAATAATAATAATAAGTACTAAAATCCCCTGTTCTGTTTTCCATTTCAAGGTTTAATAATAAATAAATAAAATATTCACAGGTTTTGAGTGTGGTCTCAGACTTCTGGAGCCCACTACTTCTAAACATATGGTAGTGCCCACCTGTACTAACTGTGCAGCAGGGAGGTGACCATGTGCCCATGTTTGCTTAAGCTGGAAGTCAGAGGGAGATTAGAGCAGATAACACAGTCTTAAGTGTTCCATTCTTTAAAGGACACATTTCATCAAACACTTTTACCAATGTCTGCAGCACAGAGATCAACGCTATCAAGAATGTAAACCAGCAATTCCTTTGTCCAGAAGCAACTCCTTTTTCTCTGAACAGTCAAAGAAGTCTGAAAAAATAAGAGAGGGACTGTATTGTTTCTGTAAATTAAGCAATTATTTTATTTATTAATCATTTTCTTGTTAAGGCGAGAAACTGGAGGCAATTTATTTCATACCTGTCCATTTCTAGATTTGAGAGATTTTGGCTGATCGATCGATTGATTTCATGAATAAATGATCAATCACGCTCACTCACTCGCATGTGTTTTTAAAATTACTTCTACAGTTTAATTACAATACATTTTTTATGCATTATTTTTCTCAATGTTTTTGTCCTGCGTGAAGCCACAGATTTCACTTACAATAAACTTCAGTTTTATTAATATCCAAATTACAGAGGGTAAACATTCATCAGAATTTGCATAATTACATGAATTGTATTCTTTTTTATTTTCCCCTTGCCTTTTTTCTTAAATTATAGTGTGAATTCAAGGGCCCTATCATACACCTGGCGCAAGACGTGTTTGGCGCGATTTGTTGCTATTTTCAGACCAGCCAAACCTAATTTTCATGTATTGTGCCATGTTGTTTAAAAAGCAAATTCATTTGGGCCACTTTGTGGACTCATGGGTGTGCCGGTCTATAAAGGAGGTGTGTTGCTATTTTGAAGAACTGAAATCGACAGTGCAATTGACCAACTTAAAGCTGGTCT
The DNA here is from genome assembly GCA_903798205.1 of Danio tinwini. Taxonomy (NCBI): domain Eukaryota; kingdom Metazoa; phylum Chordata; class Actinopteri; order Cypriniformes; family Danionidae; genus Danio; species Danio tinwini. Next base: position 3,407,890 of record CAIGQZ010000690.1, on the reverse strand, counting down.
GAAGTCCAGCGCAAAGCGCATTAGTTTTGCGCCTGTGCAGGTCCAAACGCTTATACATTGCTTAATACACAGGATGTGGAGCAATACACAAATATCTTTACACTAAAATTAAAATGTTACAAACATTCTTATTTTCTGTAAATATAAAAACCACTACCTCCATGCTTCATCTCAGGGGGCTCTTTTCAGTTTATTCATGACAATTTGTATTTATATTATGTAATTATTATTATTAGCAGTATTATTTATTATATGCATATTTCTATTTGAATAAAAACAAGTTTAGATTTGTCCACCTAAAGTGTTTCGGAGATGTATGCATTACAATATGGGGCATAAGAATAGGACGTTTGTTTGGATATAACTCAGTCTTTTGACCACACTTTGTTATTATTGTTCATTTATTTGTTTGCTGGAAATTAATACTGAATTTTAAAATAGTTTTGAAAAAAATCTTTGCATTTAAATGAAATTAAATATGTAAGCTAATGGATGTCTGGAGTTTCCAACGTTTCCTTAACCACAAAAGTAAAGGAGTAAAGTAAAGAGTAAAAGTAAAGTAAAGAGAAAGTAAAGAGGCCAAAAGGAGAAGGCTCATTCTTTATCTTCGCGCAGACGTTCTGTTTAACTGTTTCCTCGCTAGTGAATAATTCAGTTTTTCCACTTACAAAGTCCGCCATGTAAATAGCAAATGTGCTATGGCATGATGCAGCTGACTCTTAAAAGGGATGGGAGATGAGACTCTGATTGGTTTAATGCTTTTGTGCCATGCACTTTAGACTTTGTGCCTAGATCGTTAAAATAGAGCCCAAAGTGTGTCATAGTTATAAAAAGTGATAAAATGGTTTTAAAAAAAAAATAAAAATGCTTTTATTCTAACCGAAATAAAACAAAAAATTGTTCTCCAGGCGAAAAAAATATTATAGCAAATACTGTGAAAAATGCCTTGCTCTGTTAAACATAACTTGGGAAATATTATATACAGTATATGTAAAGATATTCCGTATATAGACTTTTATATACTTGTATATAGCTAAACTCAACTGTACTGTCTAGTCCTAAAGTAGGCTTTTCTGCACTCTAAAGTCTGGGTTAAATCAACCCAAATTTGGGTGAAATATGGGCAAACACAACCGCATATTTGTCTGTTGAAGTAATCCAGCATTTTTTAGAGTGTATGTTCACCAAAACTGAAGAGCTACCTCCACTGACGCACGCTATACACGCATGTTTCTGATTGCTTCTCTGATCTTCTTCCTGACCTGAGGCCTGAACAGGTCAAACGGGAATAAAAGCGGACATAATTGCTTTCAGAATCCATTTGCAGTGGGCAAAAGGCCAACATATTTTCAATCATCAAATCGTTTTAGAACTTATAAAAGCTGGCTTTGTTTTTCCAAAATACTTTGAACACAATAAAAAAAATTTCTGATGTCAATAATTAGTAGAACTTTATTGGTGTCTGGCAATTAGAATATAAATTGAGCTTTAAGTATTGAAGACGATTAAACCAGCTTCTTGACATTTGTGTAAGACTATGTATGGGAGGTTTTATGTAAAGTCAGATTATAATGGCCAAACGTGGATACAGATACAGGTTACTGGTGGCTAATTAGAATTTGTAGTTTGTTATCTAACAAAAAAAGAAAATTTAAATGTAATAAAAAATAACTTAATGGTTGTGCGTGTCCATATTTGATCCAATTAGTTTTTAAGTCATAAATGAATGACAAGATGCTAAATATATTGTTAGAGATGTGGGAGTTTTTAAACATCTATTTTTTACGGTGGCCAAGAGAGCTTAACGTGGTGCAATTTAAGAAAACACATGCATTTAGTCAGATTATAATGTATAAAATATGATGATTAAAGCGGAGGATGGTGAATAGTGCTGACTTATTCAAACTTGTCACAGCTCTCTGCAATACTTAATTACGATTGGTCAATTAAGAAATTAAATTGTCCAGTATTTAACTATAACTTGACAAATGTTACTTGGACTTATTTTAACAGTTAAATATGTTATTTATTTATTTATTATATATAATTTTATATAAACTTATATTTACAGTTGAAGTCAGAATTATTAGCCCCCCTGAATTATTAGGACCTGAATTACAGGGGGGCCTGTTTATTTTCCCCCAAATTTCTGTCTAAGGGAGAAAATTTTTTCAACACATTTCTAAGCATAATAGTTTTAATAACTCATCTCTAATAACTGATTTATTTTATCTTTGCCATGATGACAGTACATAATATTTTACTAGATTTTTTAAGACACTTCTATACAGCTTAAAGTGACATTTAAATGCTTAACTAGGTAAATTAGTTTAACTAGGCAGGTTAGGACAATTAGGCAAGTTATTGCATGACGATGATTTGTTCTGTAGACAATCGGGGAAAGAAATTGCTTAAAGTGGCGAATAATTTTGTGCTTAAAATGGTTCTTAAAAACTTTAAAACTGCTTTTGTTCTAGCCAAAATAAAACAAATAAAACTTTTTTCAGAAAGAAAAAATATTATCAGACATATCAAAAAAATACTATCAAATTTCCTTGCTCTGTTAAACATAATTTGGGAAATAGTTAAAAAAGAACAAAAAATCTAAAGGGGGCTAATAATTCTGACTTCAACTGTATATCACTTTGGAAAATATATGTATATGTCACTCAAAAAATATTACTTTTGTGAATTAAATTTGATGCAGACAATAAATGATTGTCTTGTTTTTGACTCATGAGCAACTTTTACTATATTAATGGCAAAATGCATATTTTATGGAGATGTATTTGTGACCCTACAATTTACTTAAATAAATGGTGAATTATGTAAATAAATGGTGAATTCTAACATGCCTTTAAAATCAAAATGAAAAAAATGCATATTTTTCTGCTGAGAGTAGATAAATGACTTAAGTATTCAGGAGTGAATCTGTTCTGAAGGTCACGTATTACACTTGAACATATTTCTTTTTTTTTCTGGATAATGCATTTCTTTTTAGGCTCTAATGAAAGACCTATAGAGAGGCAACATGTTAAATGTAAAAATCAGACTTCAAACATAAAGTATACGCATAGTTTAAACATCAAAACAATATTTAAATTTAAATAAAATATTTATTTTGCAGCTTGTTCAAACTACTTATTTAATACAAGTTGAAATATAACAAGTTTTTTTGGGGGGAAACTTGTTCAATTGTTCAATCGATATTAGCTACGTTTCCATCCACCTATTATATGTGCATTTTAGAGATGCAAATAAAAAAAAAATCAGTTTATGGAACGCCAAGATGTGCATCAATTTTGAAAATGTGCATAAAAATGTATCCACATAGCTGAGTAGGGTCAACTTTTCATTCGATAAGAAAATATGTGCATAGCTACGATGGAAAGACTTTTACCGAACAAATTCCAGTATGTGCATTAAAAAAGTCATGTGATTTTGTTATAAGAGATCATGTAATGATATAAATGTCTGTGAACGGACAAACCAGCAGGCTGACCGCATAGTAAAACATCGGAAATGTTGATTTGGTCATTCTAAAATGGTGTTATTATATTATTAATTACCACCAGAACTGTTAAGAGTGTCTGTCTGATGCCTTCAAACACCACCGCACGTTCACGTCTTCAGAGGTCATTTATTAAATAAAGAAAAAATTCACACAGCTTCTCCTACCACAGCAAATTCCATTTTTTCTTTTGATATTAGGCGCCAGGTTATCAGGAAGTGACAATTTTGTTCTCTTTGACTATTTGGATGGAAACGCTGCTTTATACACATGTCTTATATGCGTTTTTCCAGTTGTGCACATAAATTTAATTTGCATCTTTGAGTCGAAACATAGCTAATGTTCAATCGACTTGAATTTGTTACGTTAACTTAATTGATTTGTGTTGGAACAATATGAATGAATTGTGTGAGACCCTTCATTTTCTACAGCGTAGGAAAACGTCACCACTACATGAAACGTTTGTTGTTAAACATCTGTCACCATTTCTTTTTCACATTTGCACTTTAATCTGCCATTTTCCATTGTTTCATAATCAACATTTTTACAGAGGCAGCAAAACTGAGCCCAATAATAGTTTTAAGTGGGCTTTTGTTAAGTACCACATTGATATCTTGCTTTTTGTCCATTAATAGGTCTCCTCTATAGTTGTAACCATGTGCTTTTTGAAGTGTTCATGGAACGCTTCAATATCCCTCACAGACACTGAAGCGAGCCAGTAATCCAAACCCTGGCTAATTGGAGTGTGACTTTAGGTCACGCTTTCAGAGGCGACCTGGACTTAGATTCCCCTGGAGCTACATGGATGCTCTCCATTTCAACCTTAATTTGGGCTTCAGTGTGGTGGATCTGCACAGATCTTCAACATGAAAGTGAAGGGAAATTGATTTTCTGGAGCCTGGTTTCCATGAGCTGAATATTTAAATTCCCCCAATCCCTTCAACAGCTCCAGGCTTTGGAAGATACCCAGTTCCTTATCGATGTTTCGGGCGAACTCATTGGTTTTTCATTGGAAAACATCAAGGGTGTGTTGTGAAGAGCTGTCAAAGAAGATTTAAGATAAAATGTATTTTTCAACTTAATACACACTGTAAATGTCAGTCTAAAGTTGGGTTTACCCTCATCCTGACACAGTTAAAGAAGAAGCGCACTAATGAGACGTCTGTGAACAGGAGTGCTTCACCTCTTCAATGCTGTGCAGGAGGCTAATAAAGAGCTCATTACCTTAACAAATGTTACACTATTAATATGCCACAAGTCCTGTTATTGTTAGCAGTGCCCTGATTTACATTTCTTGCATGATTGAATGAGTTGTTGGCAAGGTATTTAAAAAATGTAGGCCCTTCTGTTCTTTACATTTTTGTAAAGTTTGTCTAAATGTAATTAAAATAAATCTGTCTGTCTGTCTGTCTGTCATCAACATTTGTAATAACTAATAATTATATTTATTAAGGACCAAGGTTGTGTTAATGTAATCAAAAAAAGTTATATTGTAAAACAATACTGCAATTTGATAGAGCTGTGATGGCAAAGCTGAATATTCAGCAGCCATTACTTCAGATTTTGGTGTCTAATATGCTGATTTTTTTAATGAATATGTACAACCACTGGCAAAAAGTATAGAATTGCCACTCTTGGAAGATGTTCATTCAAATGTTTAATGTGTAGAAAAAACCCCAAACACAATCATGCCACAAACCTATTTTCATTCAACAACCCAACCTTCTGGCTGTTTTTTTTAAACACTTAAAAAAAAGAAAAAATAAAGAACACTGTAGTCAACTACAACTGTTTTTACAGGTCAAACAAAGGAATAAAATATGGAATCACACAAATCTGAGGAAAATTATATGGAATCGCCATGCACTTTGCAGTTTTAAAACAACAACTGCATCTGATTACAACTACTAATTAGTCTGCAGTTTAAAAAAAGAGTGCGTGCACACCTTAGTGAGGTGTTGAACCAAGCTGACTGACATAAGTCATGGCTCCAACATCACGAGAGATGTCAGTTGAAACAAAGGTGAGGATTATCAAACTTCTCAAAAAAGGTTAATCTTCATAGAATGTTGCAAAAGATGTGGGTTGTTCCCAGTCAGCTGTCTAAAATCTGAACCAAGTACAAATCAAATGAGAAGGCTGTAGAAGTGAAGCGCACTGGTAGACCAAGGAAGACGCCAAAGCATCAAGACAGAAAACTTAAAGCAATATGCCTTCAAAACAGAAAATGCACAACAAAGCAAATAAAGAACAAATGGGCAGAAAGTAAAGTCAATATCTGTGACCGGACTGTAAGAAATCACCTAAAAGGAATGAGATTTACATACAGAAAAGCCTAACGAAAATCATCATTTACATGTAAACAGAAAAGAACTAGGCTTCAGTGGGCTAAAGAAAGACAATCTTAGACTGGGGATGACTGGATGAGAGTGCTATGAATCATGAATTTGCATTGGGCGGGGTGATGATGTTGGAACTTTTGTTTGGTGCCGTTCCAATGAAATTTATGATGATAACTGCCTGAAGAAAACATGCAAATTTCCTCAGTCATTAAGAATATGGGGTTGTGTGTCAGGTAAAGGTATGGGGGAGCTGACAGTCATTACATCCTCTATAAATGCACAAGTTTATATTGAGATTTTGGACACCTTTCTTATTCAGTCAATTGAAAGGATGTTTGGTGATGATGACATAATTTTTCAGGTTGATAATGCATCATGCCATAAGGCAAAATTTGTGAAAACTTTTCCACAGGAAAAACATATAATGTCTATGGGATGACCAGCAAGTAGTGCAGACCTCAATCCAATTGAAAATCGGTGGTGGAAATTTGTGGTGGTAAAATGGATCCAACCTGCAAAGCTGATCTAGCAACTGCAATAAGATAAAGCTGGATACAGATTAATGAAGAATACTGCCTTGGATAAGACTGTTATAAAAGCCAGAAGTGGTACAACAAAGTACTAGTTTTTAAACAAAATACTGTTTTTATTTGGAGATTACAATTTTCCTCAGGTTTGTGTGATTCCATTTTTTTTCCTCTGCTTGATCTAATATATATATATATATATATATATATAT
>CAIGQZ010000690.1:3367127-3400898 GCA_903798205.1 Danio tinwini | reverse complement strand
ATATACAGTTGTAATTGACTACAGTGTTCTTTATTTTATTATTTTTATGTGTTTCATACAGCCAGAAGGTTGGATTGTTGAATAAAAATAGTTGTGGCATGTATTGTTTGTTTGTTTTCTCTACACAATTAAACATTTAAATGAACATCTTCCAAGAGTGGCAATTCCATACTGTTATTAATATTGGAAACAGTTGAACTGCTTGTTGTTATATCCCATAAATGCTGTTATTTTCTTTTACTTTCTGTCCAAAAATATTTTGAACGATTTCTGAAGGATCTTGTGACACTTAACCCTTAAGTATTTCAAAACTTTTGATGGTAAACTTTCCCTTTGTTTCTAACAGAGTGTAAAATTACAATCTGGCATACACTGAAAGTAATTTTCTCCCATAACACTGATGAATCTGTGTCAGAATATCTAGGAGCTCCATTCATCAATTAATTCGTGAGCATATTCTGTGTTTATTATTTTATCAGTGGGAAGAAAAATGTCCTTCAAATGCCTTCCCCTGCAATATGGATCTTGCAGCATTGATTTTGCTTGCCATGGGTGGAGCCTTTGGGTTAGGTTTATTCTATCTGTGTTTGACTGTCAGTTGAAAATATAGTGATCACAGATTTTTTAACTAGCATTTTTAACTAGCACTCTAATATAAATACTGAAAGACAGATCTACAAAGGTCGGTAAAAGCATTCATACATGTGTTGTATAATCGTAACTTTGAAAATGCTGTATACATTGTCTTGATGTCAAAGCTGATCTTTATTAGCTATGAAACATAAATAGAACTGTGCATGACATTTAGAAGGTCATAACGGTAAGCATATGGGCACAGAGTTATCATCTCTGTCAACAATAAAGGTCAGCTATTTACTGTAAAATATACTGTAGGTATAGTAGATACACTCTCAGAAATAAAGGTATGCGAGCTGTTACTGGGGTGGTACCTTTTTAAAAGGTACACATTTGAACTTGAAGGGTCCATATTGGTACCTCAAAAGTATATATTAGTACCTACAAATTTTTAAAAGGAACACTTTTGTACTTTTTAGGTACTAATATGTACCCTTGAGGTATTAATATGGACCTTTTAGGTACAAATTTGTACCTTTTGAAAAGGTACCACCCTAGTGACAGCTCGCGTACCTTTCTTTCTAAGAGTGTAGATACATTTTAAATGTAGGTTTATAGCCATACATACATTAGCCTATACCTTATGTAACAGACACAAGTCTAGCCAGAAATGTTTGTCAATGTAATAGAAATGATAAAAATGTAATTTGATGAGCAGAAAAGGAAAAACTATTATTTTTCGATGAAAAGGAATGATATACAGTGGCTAGTAGAGCTCAACACACAGTAAATTAAGAAAACAGCTTCATCGGTTTGACAGCATGTGTTACAAATCCTCACAACACAAACACGAATAGATAACATGTTGCAAGTTCTTCCAATACATGCAAATAGCGTGGAACACAACAGAAATGTTTCAAGATGAACTGAAAAAAGTGATGGACCCAGCCGAGATTTGCTTATTGTTCATTAAAGGTGGGCATTTTTGTTTATTTTAACACCCTGATTATAAGATTGCTTTGTTTTTTTGCATATTATAATATTAGCCTGAACTGTTGATTAACTGTGAAATGTTAAGTAAGAAAGCTAAATTAACAAATATTGTCAATTAAATATAATTTTAAGCTTAATGAAATGAAATTTGCAATACTTTTTTTGTAAAAACAAGGTCAAAATGAATTGCAGATAAGAATTTTTAAAATCGCTACAAAAAATTCCCATATAATGACACAATTAAAACCATTCTAAAATGACAAAACAAGAAAAGCTACTAAAATTTTCTAAAATAATGAAGTGCACAGATACAATGTTTATAACAAGAAGTAACCTACTGTATACATGTAAAAATAAAAAGAATACATTTCATTCTGACTTAGCTTAACTCTTTTACTAGGCTCATGATGGAAATGACAACATAATAAATGCGTTAACTTCAGTTGCTAACTTGTATTTTAAATTTTTTTCAAGATCATGAGTTGTGAAAATTTGCAGCGTATTTTCTATATGTGATTTAATTATCAGAATTAGCAACACAAAAAAACAATGAACACACAAAACCAATGAATCCGATCTTAATTTGCTTGCGTTTTTTCTATTTGCATGTCTTATTAAGTTGCTGCGTGTTGAACTCTCTTGGCCAAAAAAAAAAAAAAAAATAAAAAAAAGAAAAAAGTCAAATAAACAGAAGCGATGCATTGCAAGAACTCGAGTTTAACTGAACACGCTCGTCATGTATTTGCATATACCTTCCCCTGGCCTAGAGCAAATCGTGGACCACGTTTTTAGCAGGGCACCATAAGCTCCGCCCACCACTGTTTGTTAATTGACTGACACCTGTCTGCTTCCATGAGTGTCACGTTGTCTCAAAAATTCCGTCTACTATGGATACAGTAGCGGTGAATTTCTAACATGCCCCATGTGCTTGGGTCTGCAGACAACAAAACAAACGAAGAGTAAAAGGACTTTGAACTTTAAACAGCTGCTTTTACGTAGATTGTTTTGCTTTGGAAAGATGAACTATGCGACTGATATGACAACATCTGCTCCGCAAACCGTAAGTAAGCAGTTTGAGAATGCAGTTTGACAATGCTTTGCGTGTAAAATGTGGCATAGCTATTTTTAAGCATATATGCTTTGTAGGCTACAGTATGTGCAAGGGCTTTGAATGACGTCACATTTGCCATTCATGTTGGTGTCAATTTTCAGACAGGCCTTCATAAATCAAATCTATTAAGAGAGACAATCATCATCAAACTCGTTATTGCGAAAATATGGCTGCATTTTTGTGTAAAAACTTAACATTGTCATCATCATTTTATCTATAGATAACAACTATAGTTTACATAACTTATACAGTAGGGACACATCAAAATTATTATCAGAGACATTCTACCAAAAACGTACATTATCTGTCTTGGAAATAAAAACGCAAATACAGTGAATAAAAGGTATTTCTTGCCAGGAAATTTCTAAAATGGACTGATGGTTGATTTCTGTGAGTTGTTCTGTAAATGAATAGGTCATTCATTTGGTTCTCAGATTTGTTTTTTCTTTATTAAAAACCATTTACAAATTTACAAACCCTGTTATTGTCCTTAGCCCAATTGAATCTACAGCTTTAATAGTTTTGTTATGCTAAAAACTGCAATGCAGAAATGTCAAATTTAGGTTGCTCTCATTCACATCACTTGATTAAAAACATCAAATTGTAAAGACATTTTACATATAAATATATTTTACAATTTTCCCCATGTTTCTGTCAGTCCTGTCACATTTGCATTAAATTCAACATAAAATGCATGCAATACACCTTTAAGTCTATAACTTAAAGGAAGCGACATCATTTGATAGAGGAAAAGCTGGCCGTGTTCAAGGATGCGTTATATCATTGAATTGTATGATTTTATGCTTGTTTTTGTATGATTTTTATTTTCTTTTTCAGGATGACAAGCTTAAGTCAGGCCTTGTCACATTTTCTATAAGTAAAAAAATTTCTGGCAGAATATCCCATCAAATTTGAGGCACCATACAGATTACATGAATATATATATATATATATATATATTGCTAATTGTTAAGGCTTCAATCATGTGGAAATAGGCATATGCCAATTGCAATCAATTACAATATATTGTACAGGATAGTTTTTGCAGTGATAATTAACTGCAGTTAATTGTCTATTGAATCTAATATTAAAAAAAAAAAACTACACTTGATTCATAACATTTTTTGTTGTAGTATCGTTTCAATTTATTTATGCAGAAGCAATATAGTCAACAATATCATATATTTTGATAATATGTTTATTATTTCAGCAAAATCATATTTTAGTATACACTAGACTAGTGGTTCCCAAAGTAGGGGTCAGTAGGTCAGTACCCCACCGGGAGATCACAAGACAATGGTCATTTAGTGATTTTCAAAAATCTCATATATGTTATTAAACTATTAAAATTACCACATTTTATCCATAACCTACAGAATCTAAAAATAGTTTTTAATAGTTACATAAAAAACAACACAAAAATTGCTACTCCTTGGGTTATTATTAACAATACAGAAATAGGATTAGTTGCAGCAGATTGTTTTTACGGCAAAATGTTCAACTTTGACACCTCTGCGGCACTCATACATTAAAAATAAAGGCCACGACAGAACATAGATGACAATCTCCAAGTGGAGGTCTCCAAAATTAAACAAAAAATAGCCTTGTGCTGTAAAGATTGTGCTCACCTGCCTTATTAAGTGAGGTTAATATTAAATTGAATGAATAATGACAGTAAAAAATGATAAGGTCGTTTTTGTGTTGTCAATATGCTTGTGTTTATGTAGTTTCTGTTGGTGTATGTGAGTCACGGGCTGAAAAGTTTGGAAACCCCTGCACTAGACAAGACCGTTTTTTCCATTCTATCATATTACATTTAATATAAATCCTACTGAACTGCCTAAAAATATTACCATTCATCCCAGGACAAAATTTTTAAATATAAAACCCATCTAATTTTCACAACCAGTAAAGACAAGATGCAAGTAAACAAGCAAGACTATATTTACTGTCAGTAACACGCTACAGTACATCTGTCATGCAGTAACTTGAGACCCTCTTAAATACATGCTCATTTTCATCCTTATTATTATCACTTACTGTAAATAACTGTTCTCAGATGTGATGGAAACACAGGCTCCTGTCATGTGCTACGTGCTAATGCAGTGGACATTTAAAGAGATGTTTTCCTCCAGCTAGGTAATATAATGTGTAGCGAGAGAAGAGAAGTGACAGGAAGGACCAAAGTGTATTTATACCAGCAGGGGAGCTCAGCTGATGTTAACGGCACCACACTGGGTGACACAGGACCTGCAGCCAGCTTATTGTGAAGGTTACCAGAAGCTTTTCTAGCTCGTCATTGCATCTGGATCAGATTCCAGATTCCTCCGTCTGTGTTTGTTAAAAGCCTTCTGAAATAAAATTAAAGTTGTTTGGGTATTAGAATCAATTGGGTATATGGAGAAGGACTTTTAATTTTCCGTAGCCCAGTTAAATTGCTGTATTTTAACTGTATGTCGTTACAAAATTGTCACATTTAAGGTCTGTTTTCTTTAAAAATCAATGATCTTCACTGCCTGATTGATATATGATATAAAGTGGGTCTCGGAATGTTAAAGAAACTCTGCATTAAATTACGTTTTTCTGTGCCATGACTTAAAATATAAAAACTTATTTTACTCGAGTATTTTCAATGAAATTTCTGCGCTAGCTTGCTGATTCTTCCATGTAAACTGTTTTTGATCTCATTTTACACTTGAATAACTAAATGAATGGTTAAGTCTATTTAACTGCGTATATTTTAATTACATTACAACATGCTGTTGAAAACTAACGTTAAAAAAAGTCACATTAACTGTTCACTGAAAGCTTATCGGTAGGCAGAAAAACACTAGCTGTGCACATACAGTACCCTGTTTTTTAGTCTGAAAGGGATAGTGTGCCCAAAAATGAAAATTCTACTATAATTTACTCACCCTTCACTTGTTCAAAACCTGTTTGAGTTTTTTTTTTTCTTCTGTTGAACACAAAAGAAAAATGCTGATACCCATTTACTGTCATAATACTGTATTTTCCCCTTACTATGGAAGTTGATGGGCAACCAGCATTCTTTAAAATACATTCTTTTGTGTTGAACAGAGGACAGAAAGGTTTACAACCACATTAGATGGAGTAAAAGAGCGCTTTCACGCCAGCCTCATTTTAGTTTACCTGAATCATACTAGAGTTCATTTTCCTTTTTGGTGTAGTTCATCTGGGCAGCTTTGAATGCAGAGGTCACACTTGATTGCACACCAAAAGCAGACCAAAGCGGTTCGATTGTGGTAAGGACATGATCTGAACTTGGACATTTTTTTGGAAAAAATGTTTTGGACTAAACTTGTTGCAATATTCACCTGTACTGTGTATTATTTGATGAGGGCAAGTATTTGTGTACAGTGCTTTAGCAACAGCTCCATGATAACTCATTTCTGAAGTGGCTTGGGATTGGCAAATCGCAATTTGCAGTGCATCAAAACATTGTTTTCATGCTGCATTTTCATAATGGATAGTTTGTATGAAGTGATGCACACAAACTATATAATATATAGACCATTTCAATGTTGTGATGCCATTGGACCATGAACATTTCCTGCTTGTTGTCAAACTATTTTAATAACTGTAACAAAAGGTGGTTTAATCATATCCCAATATTAAAACAACTGTCATGTTATTTATCAATATGTGGTCCTTTTAGGATTCTCGGGAGCTATGGAAATTAAAACATGTAAAACAGGATATACATTAGGACCATTGTTATTGTTTACATCCTTTCAAAATAGTCTATATGATGACCAAGGACACAGTCAGCCATCAAAGTAGTTTCTTTGTACTAACAAGCATTGTGTTGTCTTCCGATTTTTTTTCGTCTCTTTGTTTACTGTGAGGTGTTCCGTAGGAATATTCATGCATGTTAATTCTGACCAATCGAAAAGCAGTTTAGAAAATATGTTTAGTAACACATCTGGCCAATAAGTGATATGGATGTTGTCACATGACTGCATGTTGGTTTGTTTTACTTGAGTAATCAGAGTGGTGTAAAAATAAACTAGAAGTGCAGAAAAAAAACACTACAATATCAGTTGTTGCACTTGGTCTCAACTAAATGACCCAAATCAGTGTAAAAAGCACCCTAAATGATAAGATATTTTTTATTTATGTGTAAACTATTGTTTTAAGATATCTGTAGGCTAGTGTGGTCCGATAACAAAATTATTACATTGTATATTAAAGATATAAACATTTAAAATGTACATACAGCTTCTCACTTCTTCCATTCATTCATTTTCTTTTCGGCTTAGTCCCTTTATTAATCAGGGACCGTCACAGCGGAATGAACCGCCAACTAATCCAGCACATGTTTTACGCAGTGGATGCCCTTCTAGCCGTACTGCAATTCATACCCAATTCACCTGTACTGCATGTCTTTGGACTATAGGAGAAACCGGTGCATCCGGAGGAAACCCACGCGATCGCAGGGAAAACATGCAAACTCTACACAGAAACGCCATTTGACCCAGCCGAGGCTCGAACCAGCAACCTTCTTGCTGTGAGGCGACAGCACTACCTACTGCGCCACTGCGTCGCCCTCGCTTCTTCCAATAAAGGTTAACGTTTTTATGGCATCTCCACACTTAAGCTTCTTATCTAATCTTCTAACTAGTCAAATGCTGATGTGTGCCATCTAGTCAAAAGTATCTGATGTGTCTCATCTCTACAGGATGCGATTAAAATCAGTCACTTAGTCACATGCAAGCGTTCATACTGAGGGTTCACCTAAATACTTGATATTTAAGAATAACAAAACAGTAGTCAATACAGTGTTGATCTAAATTCTTCCACATTTACTAGGCGTAGCAGTGAGGATAACCCCAAAAAGCTGGGAATGTGAAAAGCACTTATATGATTTATTCACTGTATTCTAAAGTGAAGAAATGGTTAGACAGCATTGCTATTATTTGCTGGGGCTTTGATGAATCAGATGTGCTATAGCTCAATGATTTTGATTTGATGAAGCTGTGATATGAACATGATGCTATTGTCTATTTTTAAAAAGAGGGAGGAGCTCCTCGATATGCTCCTCCCTGTCTTCCTGTTTCAGTTCAAATTGCGTCACACGTCGAATAACCTACACATTTCAAGGCACTTCAGGAGACCTTTAACACCCAAACACAGGACACCCAACACCCAAACACAGGGCATCAGCACACAGCCAGAGAACATCAGCGAGTGAAGCTGATTTGAGACCTGTTCTTTAGAATAGAAGCCACCCACTTCTCAGCCTACGCAGGCCTGCTCTTTAACTTTGAAAGTGTCCTCAGAGAATTGAGGGAAACACACGTGGAATGGGAACAGAAGCATCATCAATGCATATGCAAGACAAGCAGCCTCATTTCATGTATCGCACAGACTGCTTTGTTGTTGGATCTGCCAGCCTTTATTTCCATGTAATTTTGTGCTCTTTGGGTTTTTCTTTGTGTTTTCTTTAGAAGGGAAAAATGCATCATAAAGATGCACATTCATCTGGGCTGTGAACTTTATAGTCCGTTCTGCTTGACACAGAAAGGAAATTTGTCTTTAACACTGGGTTTAAGACAACAACTGCATGCATACAAGCATACAACAATCACACAATAGAAACACTCATCAAGACAACAACATAAGTTAAACATTTAAAAACCAAATAAGCCCCATACATATTACTGCAGATCATTCTTGACTACCACCCCATTCACTTCAAACAGTGATCCGATTAAAAACAACAAATGCAATTAGGATAAATGACTTTTTATCAGCATTTCTTCGGGATTTAGGAATTCTAAACCTGCATCCTGATGGTAGCATTTCAAAAGCTGAGTGTATGTGTATTATCATTAAAAATCTCAATTGCTGTTTTTCCATAAAGGAGTCAAATAGAATCTGCAGCGAATGTTGTTTGTGACCAGTTATCTTATTTGCCTGATTGATAATTTGCTATAATTTCTTCTTCTGTTTAAAGTGTTGCGTTACCAAACCATGAAACATTATATGTGAGAACACTCTCTATTAAAGATCTATATCCCATATTTAAAGTCTGTGTACTAACATTAACAGAAGTTGGATGTTATACAAATAGTTGTATTAATATTTTCCAAAGAATTACAATGAGCAAATGAGCAATTCCATACAAATGTCAACCTTGCCATGAAGCAAAAGCGTTTCTGCATTTTTTTGTGCAAGTATTTTACAGTGCTTTAAAAATACTCAAAAATGTCTCTGTTAATGTTTTTAAGCAATTATATTTGAATTACCAAAATCACACAAGTGCCAATTTTACATCTGTCACATCCATAATGAAGTGTTTTCCTTATAAATGCAAAAAATGTCAAATAACATAAAATGAATTGTTTGTTCTATAGAAAACCAACTTTTATCCTTTTGATTAGAATTGTTTTGGGTTGTGCAGTTCACAAAATTTCTACAAAATACACTGTATACTGTAAACTCGCTAACTTTTTTCCTCACATCCATAACACATGCTTATTTTCCTCATTTAAAATGTAAAAAAAAATGTACATATTGATATTTTTTCTGCTTCCATACCTCTGTGTTTAGTTGTTTTGGAAAATATAAACAGATGTTTAATATAATATTAACATACTTTCTCTGTGAATTTATGTTTTGAGATTTTACTGCAAATGTCACATCCAGCTGGAATTGCTCAAATACAGTAATGGCAAAATTTCCATTTTTAGGTAAATGGTCCTTAAGAAACTTTAGAAGATTATAGCATCATATTAATAGACAGTCAATCTCAGGTATATTTTAGGATGTACAGTATAATGGATTAAAATGAATAATTTTGAAACATTTGTATGAAAGAAGCAAAGTAATAATTTTTAGAAAATGGGACAAAATTATTTGATAATTGATCTTTTAACTCTTTATTTTACCATCAAAGAACTATCGCAGAATTAGCAACATAGCTAAATTTAATCTGCATACAATTAATACACTGAACACAACAAAAGTACAGTGCTGTAATGAGCATAGACACTTTTTATTATTTTAGTAAAATTGCATGACAATAAATTATAATATAAATTGCACAAAAAAACCTAAAGTAAGATTAGAAAACTAAAGTAATGATTATTTGTATTTTCCATAAAAAACACATTTAAAGTCCCCAAGAAATCAAAACTAGCCATTTGATTTTGCTAGTTCACATTGGTAGGTGTGTGGTGAACAATTCATCTGTACATGTCATTAATAAAAAAAAGTCTTTGTCCTTCTAATCTCTAATTGAAATATGAAAATGAACTTTTTTTTTTAAGTTTAATTGTCAGATTACATATACATTAGGAAATTGCCAACATTATTAATCACTGCTCCAGCTGTCAGTTTCGACAACAAAGTGAGGAGGAGGTGTCTGTTAGGTTGTAATAACTCTCCCCAAACCCTTTTCCTGATCTTTCTGAATAAAAATGCCTACTTTAATGCATCCACTGAGCCTGCAGTAAAAAAAAACAAGCCAAGCCCACTGTTTTCTCATTAAAAATTTAGTTTATCTAGGACAGGTATGGGCAAACTTAGTCCTGGATGACTGGTGTCCTGAACAGTTTAGCTCTAACTCTGATCAAACACACCTGCTAAGTGCTAATAGATAATTAGTGATCTTGGAGACACTGATTAGCATGTTCAGGTGTGTTTGATTAGAGTTGGAGCTAAACCATGCAGGACACCAGCCCTCCAGGACCGAGTTTGCCCACCCCTGATCTAGGAACTGCTTCACAATACATTTAAAAAATGGTCGCAGCTTCTGGTTCATGGGTACTTTGAAATGTAAAAAATTAAAGCTTTTAAAATTTTAAAAATATTTAACATTATACTTCTTTCCCAAAAGCATTATACAATCTGAATTTGTTTAAAAAGACATTAAAAAATCTCAGACTTTTGAGTGCCAATGCTTATGTTTTATAAATATTTATATGTAATGGTGCATTGAATTGAATGGATTTTTTTTTATTGGTAAAACCTCCTTTTTACAGCGCATGCTGAGAACCTAAGCACAGTACATTACTGTAAACATCACACTATTAAAATTCTTATGTAAATATACCAGAGATTAGTGTAATGCAGACACAGAGTATCACATAAAATGGCTGTAACTATGGCACCCTGGAGCTGCAGGACATTTACTGTAAATACAGATTTCACAGACAGCATGGTTTCACTCCCAAAGCATGCTTTTCAGGAAATAGAAAAACAGGGGGAAAAAGCAAAGTTAAGTTTGTGGACATTTTAAAAAATGGAAGTCTATGGGCTTCCTCGGGGCAAGGTGAGCATGAAGGAATCGGTTCTGAGGAAGCGAAGGCAGACTGAAGCTCAGAGATAATAAACTGCCGAGCAAACGGTGGATTTACAGACGTGGGGGACCTGAGCGATAAGAAGTGAGATGCGTGGGGGCAGGATACTGGTTACCAATTGAGTCAGCAGAAGCATGAGTGAAATGAATGTGGTTAAATTGGATTTTGGATGGGTCAGAGGGTTAATGGAGCACTGGAGATCAGGGGTGAACTGTGTAGAGTGTTGAGGACGGGGAGTATAGTGTTCGTCATGTGAACAAGAGAATGGGTCATTAGACATTGACTCAACTCAGTGAGGTGTGTAACATTATATACTGTACTCAATGATGTGTAATGTAATATACAGAGATTAGATTCAGTTGTTTGAAAAATACCTATATAACAATGAGGGATGAACCGGGGCAGAAAAATACTCTTTATGATAATAGGCTTTATTTGTTCTAACATCTGTTGTTGTCAGCGGTTGGGAGTAATGGGAAGTCAATCAGCGTGTACATCTAAATGAACCAGATGCTTGCGTGGGATTTAACGTTTTTATAATTCACAATATAAATGAAGCCTTGTTTACAATATCCTGGGAGGCTAAAGAAAATGGATGCATTAAAACAGGCGTTTCTCTAATTATTTTGAATCACAGAAATATGTCACCCAAAAACACACATTACAATTAATTCCAATAATTCTCCTTTGAGATTAAGCATAGCATATGTTAATGTTTTTTATGTATAATGACCAGGGCCAGACAGAATCTGCGGACGTTTTTTGCTATTTCTGCTGAGAATTTTGGTAAAAATCTGCAGATATCATAACTAAAACCTTAAAATGTGAAATAAAAAATTATATCTTTTTACTGTTTATTTAATGTTTAAAATGCAAATCCAATTAGATTAACAGTAAATAGTTAACTGTAAGTAAATAAACAGAATTAATAATGGGCTAAAAATCTGCGGAAATCTGCGGAAAATCTGCGAAAAATCTGCGGAATTCTGCGCGCGCAGATTCCGTGTGGGCCTAATAATGACTTACAGTAGACCAATCAGTTTCTGCAGAAGTAATGACTGCTGCACATTTATACCTTGATTTACAGAAGACACTCACTAAAATGAATTTGAAGTTTATATGCAGTTAATATGCCCCAAAAGAGACATATGTAGAACTTATCATTTGATTAAAAAGCCTTTAACTATTGCATGTTAATATATTTAAATATACATGGATTGAGAGATATGTAACATAAATAACGTTACATGTGTACATGCAGATATGTGTGCATTTTTAACAATGCATTAACAAACCTTATTAATGCAATTAGGACATGAAGTAATTTAATTTACATTGTCATGCAAATCACCTTACTTAGCAATATCATATTTGACAATATACTGAAAATCTGTGTAACAAAGTTAGATGGCCATCGGGAAGGAGGAGGTGGAGAACCGATTAACTTTTAAATCATTTTTAATGAGACTCATCCCGGTCCCACAGATCTCAGCCCTGCCCACTCACTAAAGTCTGGTTTTTAGATCAACTCTACAGTATAATTGTTAGTAATTTGTGTATTATTTGTTGTAATTTTTATTGTATAAAAAACAATCGTTTAACTAGATTATAACTATACTTTTTTCAGGGGTAGAAAATGAATAAATGAATAAACAAAGTTAATAACAGGGTTTGCTCTTTGTTTTGGTGCATAAAATGAGTATTGAAAACTTCACAATTTTTGTAGACGCATTTCTAAAATTGCTGTTGACTTTAAATTTTCACCAGATACCAGTAACAACAAGAAGTAATCCAGAGAACAAAACACATTAGAAAGTAAGTTATGTGTAATAAAATGAAACTACACAGAAAAAATTATTGAACACATGAAGAAAAGGCAGTGTAAAAAGGCATGGAAAGCCCAGACAGCAGCTACAATCTTAAAAAGTAACCCTGCCTGTCTTCAGCTTAAGTGAGCATTAGCTGCTTCAGTCCCAACACCTACATTAGTATAATGAAGATGCAATTAGAGTGATCCCGAACACAACAAAGACAACTGGTTTCAGAAAAGAGAATAAAGCTGCTAAAATGGCCCACCAATCACCTGACTTAGAAAATAAGCACTTAGGATTAGAGTTAAATGATTACGCTTAACTAATATTTCTTAAATGTTTAGATTTTGTTTGTGCTGGTACAAATCTGGTACAATTACATGTCAGCAGGGCTTTTACAAATATATTTACTTGGAAATATCACAATGTGTTTGGCTTATTTTACCTGCTGTAAATATCGAAGCTGTATATACATTTTCTGATCTTGTTAATTAGAGTACATATGTGTATATTTATATTGTATATGTAAATACAAGCCTATAAAATACAAAAAACAGGTAAAACTATCAAAAAAACTAACAAACATATGCATGTGAATTATATTTTTCTCATATTTTTTATATATACTTTTTTAGGGAGGAAATTAAAAAAGGCACTGTTTTCTTGTTTTTCTTCTTTTACGAATGAATGAACAGTATATGGATTGTTAAGCACAATAACAAGGCAAAAAGCCAATATCTGAAACAGAGTATAGCATGACACAATGCACACATCAACCGCTGCAGGCAATATAGCAAACGGGTCACGATTACACATCTTTGCATGACACTACGGTGGTGGGATCTATGCTTTTCTTAAAGCTTAATGTAGCATTTTCTCTTCTAAAGCATCAATGTGAAGGCTTGCTCACACACACATACCAAAAAAGATTGTGAAGTCTAGAGCACCCTGCTGATATTCATTTCTACAAAAACCCGCACAAGCTATAGAGTATTACAGAGTGCGATTCTGTAGATTTTATATTTTTTCTTCAAAGGCTTGACAAAGACTGATTCTATAACACATTTATAGAGAGATTAGCCTCACATATTAAACTACTTCTGCAGCCATTGCTACTTTTGTTATATTCTAGTCAGACATCATCTGTAACAGATTTCATCTTTTAAAGAGTTGATTTTAGCAGTGTATTTTAACAAATTTAAATTTAGCGATTTTTACATACAATGACACCTTCAATTTTACAGCCAAAGAATTATGCAAAGGCCGTAAAAGTGACTGTCTTCGTATTAAGTG
This sequence comes from Danio tinwini, assembly GCA_903798205.1. Lineage (NCBI taxonomy): Eukaryota > Metazoa > Chordata > Actinopteri > Cypriniformes > Danionidae > Danio > Danio tinwini. Next base: position 3,386,790 of record CAIGQZ010000690.1, on the reverse strand, counting down.
AATCCAACTGACAAGCAAACACTCTCTAAATATGAGTTTTTAATTACTCACTCTGAGAGCCCCCAAGGCAAAGCTTTGAGCTGATAAAAAAATGTGTTTTCGTTTAGAATAATATCATGCTTTGCATCAATCAAGTCGTATCATAAACATTGCACTGAATATGAGAATTATAACTGAGTTCTCTGAGCCTAAAATAGCATTATTTTGTGAGAAACCCAATTTTCGTACTATTGATTCCCTGACAGAAGGTGAGAACCATAAAGAGCTATTCATCCTAATCATGCTGTAATGAGTTCCAGTTTTCTCTGTAGAAGAGCGATGTGAATTTTTGGCAGTACCAACAGCAGAGATGGAAACGTGCAATGTTTATGCTTCTTATTACTGTAACTTTTTATCCTGTTTGTTTATTTTCATCATCGTTTGACTATGCTTGTAGCCGATATGACATGCGTATAATGCACAGTGCTGCAGAATTGCATCAAGCTGACATTTTTTTTTTTACCTTGGATTGTTAAGACAGTCAAATATAATGTGAGTGCTCTTATACACTTTAAATAGTTCCTGATACTTTTCAGCCCAGAGGGCAGAATGATTTAAAAACATTAAGGATTTTATAAATCTTATAACACAAGTTTGTTTATGATTACGGTTACTGTAAGTCATTTTCTTCCAATAGTCCTACCTGATTAGTTTGAAATTTGGGAAGTGGCAGTTTTAATAGTTGCAAAGACAAACAAAATGCAAACAGGCAAATAGTCTTAACCCTATCCATAACTACTGGTTGCCCTTTTGGTATTAGTTTTGAAATGTTTTTGAAATAGATTTGAAGTGCCTATTTTCTGATTTTATATTTAGTTTATTTAGAAAGAATACCTTTTTTATTTGTGTTTTTATTTTTATTTTTTTTGGATTCTTTGTCATGTGGAGCTTTTCAGGGCAGTAGCTAAGTACCGTTGAATGATTAAACCCTTGTTATGTGGCTTACAATAGTGTGACGGTAATTAAATTACAAGGATGTGGACGGCAAACACAATTAGACCATAATCCATGTGTTTTGCTACAATAGATTTTTCTATACTTTCCCATAACATATCGCATGACAATTATGTGTTCAGTCTGTAGTTAAATTGGTGGAGAGTAAGTCTTTTGTGGCTGTTTGAACTCAATTGAGCCAAAAAAAATATGCAAAAAAGAATACACATTAGCCACATTTTCACTGTCGGGCCAGTGCGAGCCAAGGCTTTTATCGGGCCGGGCCATGTCAATAGCCTAGGAGCTTGAGCAATGAGGCTGGAATCATGTCGCGTGTCCACTGACGCGCTAGTAGCTTACAGCGCGGCATGCAAACCCCACTCCCAGAACACCCCCCAGACTTTTGTTTCTCTTTACAATACAAATTAAGGTATTTTACATGAAATCTGAGAGCTCATAGACAGCAATGGTAAAATTAAAAAAAAAGAAAGTCCTCATGCTACCGTAGCGTCCATATGCTAGAGGTGGATATATAGGAATATTAGCAAAATCTGAAAATAGTTTTGTGTGCACATAAAACAAAAATAATAACTTCATTCAACAGTTTCTTCTTCTAATAAATAACAAAAGTAATTAATAACAGAGAGCGGCATGGTGGCTCACAGCAGAAAGTCCCGGCAGAAAGTCCCGGCTGGGTCAGTTGGCATTTTTGTCTGGAGTTTGCATGTGGGTTTCCTCCAGGTGCTCTGGTTTTCTCCACAGTACAAAGACATGCACTATAAGTGAATTTGGTGAATAAAAATTGCCAGTGTGTGTGTGTGAATGTGAGTGTATGGATGTTTCCCAGTACTTGGTTGCAGCTGGAAGGGCATGTGCTGTGTGAAACATATGCCGGAGTAGTTGGCGGTTCATTCTGCTGTGGCGAACTGAAGGTAAATGAATGAATGAATGAATGATCGAATGAATGAATGAATGAACTATATCTTTAATACTGGGTGTAAATTGGGGCTGGGAGTCTGTCCATAATAGGTAAACTCAGAAGAGCGAAGAGCAAATAATAAAGTCCCAGTGCTGCCTATATTAGCACTTTGATAACTCTGCTGGGTCAATCATATTTGAACATTTGAGCCATGTACACATGTACAAGATCTTTCTATCATTCACAATTCAAGCAGACAATTCTTATTAACACATTGTTTATCTTCAAATCCAGTCTGTTCAAATAAATAACCAACTTTTATAGGAATACTCAACACATGGAAAGACTGCTCCTGGGGTAGCTTTTCTTTCAGTGTGAGCCAATTGCTGATGCCAGGATATATCTGAAGCTGGAATCAGTCAGTGAGACTAGAAGAGAGGTGTCTGCTGAAAGTCACTCAACATGACAAAGCACCCCTGAACAAAATCAGCCAGAGCCCTGCAGAAAGCTAGCAGAGTTCCAGAGCACAGCTTCCAAATTGTAACAAATCTTGGAGATTCGCTCTGGGATAGTCTGTTCCCTGATGATTGCCTAAAGATTTTATTAATCTCATACCAAACTAGAGTTTAGATGCATCTTTTTTGTGTGTCATTAAGTTGAATTACTAGACAATGAGGCACAACAAAAACCTTTTTACATAATTACTGATGGTGCAAAAATACTGATGGACAGACTCAAAAGATGTGGTTCTGACTGATTGGTTTATTTATATCTTTGGGGAAAAATTTGTTCTTCTGCAAAAAAATCCTCTGGTGTTTTTATTTTTAGGTGGGATCTTAAAAACATTTCAGTTTCCTACATTAAAAGGGAATGTTGCACCCCCCACCCCCAATACACACAAAAGTGTTTAACATTCCACGCTTTATTTTAGTGGTTGAATGAGTGCATCATCCGGGTAACTAAAGTGCACTTATTATTTTTAGAGTTTTCAGTGTGAACGCAATACTTACACTATTTATACTACAAAATAGTAGAATAGTGCATAAGTATGCGATTTGGGATGCATCTTCAGTCTCTCCAGTTATCTAAAAAGTAGTTGACTTGCTCTTTTCAGCAAAACATTATAGAAAATGTCTAACTGAAACCAAAGTAGTCACACTTTAAAATTACAGACACAGGCAACATAAAATAAATCCTGGTGAAGCTAAATGAAATATGCAATGAACAAGGCTTACAACATCATTACAGTGTAATGTACATCATGGTTATCATGTTGTAAATGTACAGTTTCAGACCCATTGCTTAAATTTGATTTTGTCGATTCATCTCACTTTAAATCAGCTCAGTATTTCACCAGGAGCTGCGGGGGTTAATTTTTTGTTTCCTGTATCTGCTATTTTGACTCTCAAAGTAAACTTTATGAATCAGTAACTGTTGTACTATATATATTTTTTTCAATTTCTGCCATTTATTTGTGAAGTTTACTAGCAATTTCTGGGTGAAATTTGTTTTAAAATAAATACTGCACATTTTTCAGTATATCTGCATCAGGAGTCATGCAAATGTGTGATATATAATTTATGACTTAAGGCTGATTTATACTTCTGCGTCAAGCACATGTGTATGGTCAGGCACAGCCTTCGTGCGATCACAGACCCCTTGCTGCAGAGTCACAGACTCCTCGCCCTGACGCCAACGCTGACATGCACCTCTCAAAAATGTAACCACATGTTTCAACGACACATAGAGCAAGCTCTGTGATTGATCGACTTGGTAGCGGTGACGAGTGTTAGCTGTGCTTAGAGCAGTAAGCCTTTTGGAGTGAGTGTTCACAAGTGTTGAGTCATGTGTAGGAGCTCGATATGGAAACTTTTGTTTTGTTTTTACCTTATTAAAGTTATTGCACATCTGCTAGTTCCTGCCTTCGAATGAGCGAGTTTTAGCTACTTGTACATTTAAGGTAGCATTCAGGAAAAAAAATATAAAAACACAAGCGAAGAAACTCAACATAGAAGAACATAAAAACCTGCTGCCAGCTAGTGGTTCAGAAGTGTTATTGCAGAGCAACACAAACAGCATGCAGAAGTATAAATGCATGATTACAAGCAAGGCATGCGCCATAGGTCATGGCAATTACTTGACCTAGAAGAATAAATCAGCATTTTAACATGAATAATATTGTCCAATAACAAGCATAGCCCTACATTTATAAAAACAAATCTACAAACCTCCCTAATATGTTCCCCTTTGCACTCAACTGAATGTGCAATGATGACAAATATCTAGCGATTTTAATTAGGTTTTATCTCATATCTTTTCCTCTTTGAGTGATAAAACTGCAGATAAAACTACTGAGCTGATAAAATGGCAGCAGGATTAATTTGGATCCCCACACACATACTGTATCAGAGAGACGCCTGTGCACAAAGAGAGATTGCATTCTAACGATGTGCCTAGAGATAAAAGTTGAAATCTCAGGAGATCGAGAGGGGAAGGGAAAGGCAGCAAGTCGTATATATACATTATATACGTATATATAATACATACAGCCTTATATACATACACAGTGTAATTCTGTGACTGGTCCCTTGGGCAAATGTACAGGAGGTCACAGCGCACATGCTAATTGAATGATACACACGTGAACAGCTGCTCTTTTTTCCTCTTTCCTCCTCTTTGCTTGATGCTACTGTTAAGATTTTGTTGTATGAGTACTTGACTGAGCTGATGTGTTACGTAATGCCAAAACTGAGTCGTCTAGCAACTGCATTTAACAGTCTGGAAAATAAATCAGCCAAAGTCTAAACAAATTATTAGAGCAATTAATTTCATGCAAATGTCAACCTTGCCATGAAAAAAGACCCTTTTTAAGTTTTTATTATTTATTTATGTAGGCTTGCATTGGTTGCAACATAGGCTCATTCTGAAAACGTAGCCCTATACATTTCTGGAGATCGCAGATTATGTAGCCAGAGGTACTTTAAAACATCTTTAAAACAAATGCTACGGGGCGGTATGCGTATACGGGGTTTTCCTTTTTCTCGCTAACCAGCTGACCACTTACCTGCATGTGGATGGTTTTTTCCGCTGTTACCAGTTTGTCCGGTAGCTCAACACGTACATTGGCGGACTTGAGATGCAGAGCGGAGTTGACCGTGATGACAGGATTCGAGTCCGAACGGTTCCAGAAAGCGGTTAAGACAAAAACAGAAGCCGTAAAGGGTAAAAATCCATTTAGGGAAGGGGGTGGGCTGGTCAGTCTGTATTTTTCAAAATACTATTGGTTTGGTTTAGGGAAGGAGGAGGGTGGGGGATCGGTCGAAACAGATTCACGAAAACAAAACCTGAAAAATAAAACGTAGCTCCTGGGATGTATTTTGCTCTCTCCAGAAATATATATAGTGGAAGGGTAATACAGAAATATCAGAATGAGCCTGGGTTGATTTCATAGTGTTGTGAAAAAAAGCTCAACATTGTCTCCATCAATGTTTTCAAATTATTATATTTGATTTAAACAAACAACTGGCAATTTCACATATGTCACATCCATTATAAAGCTTTTTCCTCATAAATACAAAAATTACAAATAAAACAAAGTTAATCATTTGTGTTTAATTTTGTTTAAATAAAATTTTGGTTTAGCCAACTTTCCTTATACAATATCCTTCTCCTTTTGATTCGCATTGTTTCTTTTGGGTTGTGCAGTTTAATTCACAGAATTTCTACAAAGTATGTTGTATACTGTAAACTTTTTTTTTTGGTCACATCAGTAACACACAGGGCTTGACGTTAACTATTTTGATTACCAGCCAGTGTGGCTAAAAGTGTTATATGAAAAGTTTTTAAACATAACTAGCCACTCGCCATTTTCAATAGCCACAATTTTGTTGTTAGGAAAATATATATTTATATGCATACATTTGACTTCGGCATGCTAAATTATAGGGGTGAAACGGATTACTGTTAATCTGTGATCCGTACGGATCACAAATCACGGTTCGGAATGCACGTGACCCGCGAATTAATAATTTATTTTGAACTTGTCGGTTAATCCAACATTTATAACCATTGTAGAGAGATATCCCCCTGCATCATTCAAATCGCGTGCATGAAAGCATTTTGGCTTCCCTGTAAGATATAATGATGATAGGAAAACTTGTGGTGGGACCTACCTAAATGCTTTCTTAGGCTATTAATTTAATATGTTGTCTGTCACTGCTTGTTTAGCCTGCATTAATGCATTCAGTGTAAAGCTGCACAATCAAACATTAAAAGATTGTGATCTCAGTTCAAACCTGTGCAACATGAACGATAAATGACAATGATTTGCATGTTTATTAATCCTTCAAAACGCTGCCTTCAAATATGCATTAAGAGAGATTCAGTTTTTACACTTTTTCAGTGAGTTACAGACAATTAAATAATGCATAAGTGCTGGGAGAACATTTTATATTTCAGATATGAACACATATAATGTTTATTGTAAGGATTAAAATCACCGTTTAATGAAACGACGCTGGTGAATTTTTGATGCTGGTAAACGCAAGTACATTGTGTAACCAACAGATGGCGACAAACAACCATCAAAATTATGTCACTGAATAGGTTTTCAAAAATTATACACCTACAGTATAATACAACATGAAGTTTTATGTGTGAATTGTTGAATCATTAATTAAAGATAAATATGATCTGTTGTACAAGATGTTAGATTTCTATATTTAGCATTATCAGCAACAGTAGCAAAGATAATATTTCATATTCAATACTTTTCTTCAGCTGGTTCTTTATTTATTTTTATTAGCATTACAGGTTCTAAGTTCTGTTTGTTAAAAGCTATGTTTTTTGCAGTAATATTTTTATATAAATGGAAAGCAAATGACATTTGTCTCCTCACTGTTTTGCTGATACGAAAAATGATCCAATCCGTGACAAAAAAACAGTAGTGTGATCCGAACTGCAGATTTGTGATCCGTTAAACCACTACTAAATTACTTGTGTTATGTCCACATAAGTCCTTATTCATTTAACTTTATGTGTTATGTATGACCATGTGGTTTCATAGTTTCACATGACTTTTCAGGTCTAAACGCTAAAGGTTTTCCCAATTTTGTTCTCTGGCCACACCAACAATAAACAAATAAATAAACAATGGCGTTTGAATGCATGGGAGGTGGAGCACAGATACTCTTGACAACTTTGGAGGTAATTAATAATATAATAACACTAATACTGAGATAGTTTTGGTGTTTTAGAATGACCACAACAACATTTCAGATGCGCTCCGTCTGCTGGTTTATTCATTCACACACATTTTTATCATCACATGATCTTATAGCTTATAGCAAAATCACATGACCTTTTTAATGTGCATACTAGAATTTGTTCGGTAAAAGTGTTTTCATTGTGGCTTATGCACATCTTTTCTTATCGAATTAAAAGTTTATCCTACTCAGTTATGCGCATACATTTTTTTATGTGCATTTTCAAAATGGATGCGCATCTTGGTGTTTTCATCAACAGTTTTTTTATGCGCATCTCCAAAATGTGCATAAAAATAGATGGGTGAAAACATAGCTAGTGATTAGCTATTTTCCTGCAAATGTCACATCCATAACGCTGGAATTGCTCATTAATTTTTATAGTTAAGCTGATTAGTTATATTTAAGAGAGTTTATATTTATATTTAAGGGAGTTTTGACATTCAGAGATGCTTATGTCAAATATTAGTAATGTTTTTAACCCGTTGGATTTAAAATTTTGTATTTTTCTGAAGCTCCTAAATGGTGACAGTGTTTTCTCAGTACTAAACACAGCTTTGATCACCCTAAAGTGCCTTCTGTAAGTAATTCATGCAGATTTGTCAAAAAAAGAGCTCACCTCTTTACATTGTGTTAAAATTGCTTAATGTTAAGAACTTAAAAGTGCACATCTTGTCTTGGCAGTCCAATGTAGAGCTTAAAGTCTGGTCTGAGATTGCTGGTGATCCATAAATCCAAATGAAAAAGTGCAAGGTGCTAAAAGGGGGAGGCAGGAGCAGGTTATTAAACCAACAGCCGTGCTCTCTTGAGATCTGTGCACTTTGCAAATGTGTAGCACCCGTTTAAGCCCAAGTTTTCTCTTGAGTAATTGAAATGTTTCTAGCTGTTCTCGAACCCTAATTTAGCATCATGAACTTATATGAATCTAGTACAACCTGGATGGGACAGAAAGCTTTTAATATGGGTGGAAACATATTGTTAAGGGTACATTATTCATCCCAGATTTAAGATTAACGCAGACATTCATTTCCTGCCCTCTATGTTGTGTCATTGACATAAATGAAGTATGTGGGTTCTTTTTTTATGAAGGGATAGAAAGCCAACCATGTAAATGTCATGTATATAACCCTACCCAGAGGCACAGTTAGGTCAAAGCAGGATGTGTAGGATAAAATACAGCTGCCTGCGTCAATAGGAAGCAAAATCTGTTCTTTCCATTTGAGTTTTTCTGGATTACATTTTAATTTTGCAATCTGTTTTACTACTTTTTTAACAATTACATTTAACTATTTTAAATAGATTCAACAAATTATTTTGCAGCAAGTGTATTTATTTTAATGTTTACTCAAATTCTCTGTTTCATCTTTCACATAACAATTGTAATATATGGTCAGTATATTATGTATAAAATTATAAAAGAGATAATTGTTGTCTATTATCATTTTTATTTTTATATTACAATTTTTAGATTTTTTTTATAAATTTTTATATTCATTTTATATGATTTTATATAAGAGAAGAGAGAAAAAGAAATGGCAGTTTGATGGTGCATTATTCATATTGTGTTTAATAGAACAAAACCCTTGCAAGAAAGTTCACTCACAGCAATTCTTTTCCCTTGAAGCGCTGTCTAATCCAAAATTAATGTATTTCCTAAAAATGGTCTCTGTCTGACAGCGACATCAGCCTGTAGCCATATTTTTTTTACATCTTTGGCTCACAGTTGTAAATATGAACTCATTTATTTAGCATTTAAGGAACTTTGGATGCAGGGCTTGCCAAAAAACATTTTTAGCTTGAACATGTTTTAAAAAATCGATTAGATTTAGATTTTTAAAAGCCATAAATCTGTCTTTTTTTCTATATTTCATATTTTGACTACTCTTCAGATTATTTCAATGCCATCATGTGTACATGAAGGTTTAATATGCAGGGGTGAAGCTCTTGATCTCTTTTAAATAAATTCAATATTTATGTTCAGAAGTGGTAAAAAAACTGTTAACTTTGCACATAAAAAAATCTTATATCCAAACAATATTCAGTAATCAAATTAGGACTTCAGTTTTTGAAAGAAATTAATCAAATTTAAAGGAATATTGTAGTTGTATTAATGTCTGGAAAATAAGCAGTTTTACCCCTTTTTCTTATCTGTTTTATATGAGGAAGTCCTGTTTGTTTTTCTAACTTTATATGAGAAAAAAAAATTAAATGTTAATATTTTATGTGGCCAGCATCATTTTCCAGCACGGCTTTAATTCTCTTGGGCATGGAGTTGAACAGAGCTTCACAGGTTGCCACTGGAATCCTCTTCCACTCCTCCATCACAACATCACAGAAGTGGTGGACATTTGGCACCTTGTGCTCCTCCACCTTCCTTTTCAGGATGCCCCAGATGTGTTTTATGGGGTTTGGGTCTGGAGACGTGCTTTGCCAGTCCATCACCTTTACCCTGCGCCTCTTTAGCAAGCCAGTGGTCATTTCGGAGGTGTGTTTGGGGTCATTATCATGCTGGAACACTGCTTTGCAGCCCAGTTTCCAGAGGCAGGGCATCATGCTCTGGTTTAGTATGTCACAGTACATGTTAGAATTGATGTTTCCCAATAATGAAATGTAGCCCCCCAATGTCAGCAGCACTCATGCAGCCCCACATCCACTCCCACCACCATGTTTAACGGTAGGCAAGACACACTTGTCTTTGTACTCCTCACCTTGTTGCCACCACACATGCTTGACACCATCTGAACCAAATAGGTTTATCTTGGTCTCATCAGACCACAGGACATGTTTCCAGTAATCCGGGTCCTTTGTGAGCTTTCTTGTGCATCGTCTTTAGAGGAGGCTTCCTTCTAGGAAGACAACCATGCAGACCAATTTGATGCATTGTGCACCGTACGATCTGAGAACTGACAGGCTGACCTCCCATCCCTTCAATCTCTGCAGCAATGCTGGAAGCTCTCATCTGTCTGTTTTTCAAAGACATTCTTTGGATGTGACATTGAGAACTTCTTTGACTGACCATGTCGAGGCCTGTTCTAAGAAGTACCTGTCCTCTTAAAGCGCTGGGTGGTCTTGGCCACTGTGCTACAGCACAGTTTCAGAGTGTAGGCTATCTTCTTATCGCCTAGGCTGCAAAGCAACAATTCCTTTTTTCAGGTCTTCTGAGGGTTGTTTGCCATGAGGTGCCATGTTGAACTTTCAGTTGCCAGGTTGAGAGAGTGGATGAGCTTTAATACCAAATTTAACTCACCTGCTATCTGATGACACCTGAGACAGTGTAGCACCAATTATTTGGCACAGGGGAAGGAAAATGACTAACTGTGCTCAATTTGAACATTTTCACTTAGGGGTGTACTTACTTTTGTTGCCAGGGGTTCAGCTATTATTGGCTGTATTTTTAGTTATTTTGAGGGGACAATAAATTTACACTGCTAAACAAACTTTACACTGACTACTTTTCATTGTGTCAAAGAGTCATTTCTGCAGTGTTGTCCTATCAAATAAATATTTACAGAAATGTGAGGGGTGTACTCACTGTGTGTGTGTGTGTCTGTATTAGGGGTGTCAAAATTAATTGTTTCTTCTGTGCACCGCGATGCAGATGGGGACAATTCAATATCGGTTCAGTAATAATCATAACCGGTTATTACGCACTGAAGTCATTTATCCCCTATGCGCGATGTTGCAGTAGAATACTATGGCGAAGGAGGCGAGTAAATAAAAAGCTGCTACTACTTAAAGCAGATTATTGTGCACATGTGTGAGTGTGCTGGACAGTCTGACACTGAGGAGTGGTAAAGCACAAGCCGCTATTTCACTACTAGAGAGAAATGCTGTCTCCCTCTTCCTCTCCCCCCCCCCCCTCACACACACTTTGGGCATTTGACCTGTTGGCATGTTCGTGAGGTAAAATTTCCTCTCCTCTCGGCTGTTAAAGCGATACTTGTGAATCCAGACACAAGCGTGCCTGTGGTGCGAGTGTTCTTCGCCGCGTCTATTATGGATTACCTGTGATAACTGTGTATTATGCGCATATAGACTGTAAATGCGCTGTTTTTCCCACGTCACTCATCGGTTAACAGCACTTTCATTTCTAAAGCCAATCGCAGCCCTTTCTGTTGAGCGGGTGAAGACAATGACCAATCATAGGAGTATAAGAACTTGACAGCGCTCAAAAAGCAAGCGGGATAATATTTACATTAGTTTATTTGTTACAAATGTTGTCTTCTGTGCATGTATTGGAGTTTTGTCTAAAACATTCACAAAGACAGTTTTTTTTGAGCAGGTAAAATTAAAGGCACAGTTCATATATCTGACTGCTTGTATTAAAGGATAAAATTATAAACATAATTATAGATTAATAAAAAAAAAATTCTTGTGTTGTGAAGAAAAAAATCTAATTATGTATGGAAAGCATCGTCAATGCACCAAGATATCGAATTGAACCGAATCGATGGCATAATAATTGTAGGTTCACACCCCTAGTCTGTGTGTGTGTGTGTGTGTGTATATATATATATATATCATTTTTTTATAGATATTGTTGTATTTAATTAAATTTACATAATAAATATACATGCTTTATCAAAACCAGAGATCAAATACCATAATTTTCATGAATTTATATCTCCTATTGAATTTAATCTCCTGTTTAAACATACAGGAGCTAAGAAATTGATTTCTCTAAGATATTTTTTTTTTAAAGCTGCCACAAATTTTACACTTTTATATCATCATAAATACCTTAAATTTTTGAAATGTTCATCTGGTTGTCATGATAGGAGTAATTAAAATTAACAATTAACTGTCTGGTTTGAACTTTTGCACAGGAGCAAAGAAATTGCCTTTGAACCTGTAAGAAATAGAGATTTTACAATTATTGTGCTAATTATCACTATCGATTGAAATGACACATTTAATGATGGAACATTTTTTGGCGATTTTTGTCCAGCCCTACCCAGACTCCAATCTGGGTTGAATAATTGCCTGCTCTTTTTCTTCTTTTTTTTTCTTCTTCAATATATCGGCTTTATCACTTGTGTTCCCTGAGGGAAAGTCTAGATCAGTGTAAGTGCACAGGATGACATCACTTTGCACCTTTCCTCACATTACATCAACCCATAAAACCCCATTAATCCATATTTCATAAGCCTTTTCACATTGGGAACATGTGAGTTCATCCCAGTCATGGCCGCAGCACCAGATGCAAAGCTGGAGTCAAACAGTATGACTTAAAGATGGAAAACTGCGATCTTTGGCTTGAAAATCCTTTATTTAAGCAAACCTGTAATTCCTCAAAGCGTGAAATCATATCTTTCTCCATCAGATAAACCGACATCCATTTCTGTTAATCTCATCTGGAGGTTTAACAGACAGTTCAGAGCTCATGACAAACAGTTTAGCTGAGGTTGGCAGGTGGTTAAGTAACTTAAAAGTTCTTTTTTTTTTTATTCATATCCAGTATATAAATCAGTTCCGTGAGGAGTCCATGAGGTTGCAGACTTATAATGTGAAGCATTTTATTTTATTTCATTTAATTTTTTTAACATAGCTCTCAGGAGCAAGGGCTAGGCCAGGGTGAGGCTGAAGTCTTTTTTAGAACCTCATTGTCATGGTATATTATAAAAACTGGGTCACTTCATCCAGAAATAACTGCACTCTGTGTAAGGTGGCAAATTAGATTGACATATTCGTGAACCATAGAAATTTACAATAGTTATTGGTTTAAATTAATTGAAGCCACCACACATAGCTTAATGTGGATGCTCTGAATTACAGAGATTGAAACAGAAGTAATGATGTAATACATGTAAATTACCCCCAAAAAACACACTCTTAATCTGAAAGTGGTGTTCACATAAAAAATGTACAAAAGTGATATATATATATATATATATATGAGCAATATCACACGAGTAGCAGTGCTACACTCGGCTGAGTCCTTTAGTGTCTCACCACGGACAATATACAGATATAATATATCTCACTGATACAAGTGTGATATTGCGATTATACAACAGTACGATGGCATAATCGTATATATAAAAAAGAAAATCAAACACGAAGAGTCTCAAAATCCCTTTTGTACGAAGAACTTTCTTCTACTATTCATACACATCTGCAGCTGACGTCAGAACAGCAGAAACCATTGCTACAGTACTTCACAAACTTTAAAACTAGTATTTGAATGATTCTAGCATAATGTCTAAAATGATGACAAAACAATTGATTTTGCTCATAGTTTAGGAAATGCCATCAGTCTACAGAGATTTCCCAGTATTTCTCTGTTGGAATCAGGAGATCACAATTATTAACCCCCAAAAAGCCAAAGCTAAGCAAACAAAATCAGATTATATGGTATAAATACAGCACTACAAAATATAAAAGGGAGAGATCAGCAATGCCACTTACCTGTAATAATTTGTTCAGCTGTAGTTTGAAACATACTCTGAAAAAAATGCTGTTTTCTCCCTAAGGACTTATTATGCAGTTTCTGTTGACATCTTGTGGCGGAACTTCAATTATTTTTGCTCTGCTAAGTATGACAGGCTGATGGTTGCCAATGTGCTGAATTTCCCAAATTATTAATATTTAAAATAGGCACTGTCCTTATAAATAAACTGCATAGTTGCAATCTAAACAACTACATTCTCACCTAAAAAAGCCTCAAATGTACATTGTTGTCCTACAGCTGCAATATTTGTCAAACTGTAATCCTTTGCTTGACACTCGTTTGAGCGGAGTAATACACACGGGTGAAGAGGCTGTATGAGTGCTGATATTGCTTTAAAATCTCATGGCTATCAGCCAATTAGATTATCAGTTTCTAGAGCCAGACAGAACTGTTATATAAATACATAAATAAAGATATTCATTCATTTATTTTATTTTCGGCGTAGTCCCTTTATTAATCCGGGGTCGCCACAGCGGAATGAACCGCCAACTTATCCAGCACGATTTTACGCAGCGGGTGCCCTTCCAGCCACAACCCAGAAGCATCCACACACACTCATTCACACTCATACACTACAGACAATTTAGCCTACCCAGTTCACCTGTACCGCATGTCTTTAGACTGTGGGGGAAACCGGAGCACCTGGAGGAAACCCACGCGAACGCAGGGAGAACAAACTCCACACAGAAACGCCAACTGACCCAGCCGAGACTCGAACCAGCGACCTTCTTGCTGTGAGGCGACAGCACTACCTACTGTGCCACTGCGTCGCCTATAAATAAATATATATATACAGACAAAATGGGGGAAAAAATTATGTAAGAATAACGATTTATTGTAATTGTATATTGTAACTTTTAAATAAAGAAGCAAATAAATAAACAAAGAAAGTACTTTAATACTAGAATGTACTTTTCCAAGCATTATAGAAAAGACCAAAAAAAATGACATTGAAACTTATTAAAACACTGGTGCCACTTTTTGATTTTGAAGCATTCAGTACTCATTATTATTCAACAAAGTCAAAGCCTTTTGGAAAATTTATTTTGGGGCCGCTAGTTCTTATAATCTTTTGATGTCAGCATAAATAAATGTATGGAAAACAGTGATATACAGTATAATGATATGTATATGTATAGTAAACAAAATAAAGATTAAGCATGGTACATTTCAGTCTGTGAAAAAAAAAAAGGTTTTCTCTAACTGATTTAGAAGTTTAAGAATGTGAATACAACACTTCTGTAACTACACATATCACTCTCAAATGTACCATGTAAATATATGTGGAATTCCGACAGGTCGAACAATACAATAAAATAAAATAAAATACAAAATAATACAATAAAATACAAAATTGCTTTTAAATAAGGAGTCCTGTGTGTTAATGAATTGTATAAGACTGAAGGTTTTTATTCTCTGAAAATAACTGAATGGATGAACCTTATCCCACTTACTACACCTTATTACATGGCAAGAACAGCAGAGTAACAAATAGGAATGCATCATATAATAATCAAGAATGATTTTTTTATACCTGCGTGAGTTGGTGTTATTTTACCGGTTGTTATTGGAGAATAACATACCCTGGAATGGCATGATTAACCAATCAAATACGAGTATTCCAGAGAGCCATGTATATGTGTGAACAAGTGAATATGTAGGTTGCATTTCTCTTTTGATAGCACTATACTGTATAGTGCAACTCTTAGTCGACTACTACTGGCTCAATGCCCAAAACACACTGGGATGGTTTTATGGTTGTAGAGATTTTGCTTGTAGAGCATAGTGGGAAAAAACTTCCCCAGTTCACCTCACTGATGTGGGTTAGGGACCCTGGAGCCCTATAAAGAATAATTACAATTATGGTATGATGGTATGACTGTTTTGCTTGTGAGAAACACTAAGTTTAGCATTTATTGTATATGAGAAACAAGCAAACAACCACAAAGTAAAATCTAAATACTGTAGACACAGATGCAGACACTTTTAAATTGATTTAGCTGAAATTCCAAGAAATAAAATAAAATACAATTTCTTCACAATACAGCCCTTTATAAGCCCCCTTAGGTTAAAAAAAATGATTTTACATTACATGACAAGCTATCGTTTAAGATAAAATCAGTTACCTTGTTGTTGTTTGCTTCGTTCAGCCCACGTTTTATCTCACGGTGGGTGGAATGAGCGGTTAATAGAACATGAATATCCTTTAATCCTCTTCCAAAATTATTGAAAGTGTGTCTTATTTGGCTTGGCTTCCTCCACTCATTACCGAGAGGTGCTGCTTCTGCCAAAGTCAGCATGGAATTAGAGCTGTGGTGGAGGACGAGGCCTGAGGGAGGAAGATGATTTTAGGTGCATTAAGGGGATAATAGGTTGGATCTGGAGAGCATTTTACTACTGTCTGAGGGAATGCGGATGATATAGCGAAAGTATGAGAAGCAGGAAATCTTCCAGACCACATCGCCAATTCTGAAAGGACACAAGAATAACAAACAAGGTTAGTTAGGAAAAAACTTGAGCTTGCTTCATAGAAGAGAAAGGCTGAGTAAATAAACTGCTATGACAAACATGCTGAATATTCTCACAATTGACTTCATGTGCGGTATGTGTATTTAATGCAAGTAAACAATTAACCCCAGTAAACTGTTATTTATTTTCAAAAACAAGTACAATGGTAACAAACTGTTCAAATCCAATTTAGTCTTGATCCATTATATTAATAATGTTAATCTACCAATAAATAAACTTGTTTTTCATGTCAATGTTTTGCATTTTTATGATTTTAGTTTTTGCATTCTTGTTCTCTAGTTTTATTGTTATTATCTAGTTTTATTGTTGAAGCCCATATGAATTTTGGATATTTGTATTTTGTGGTTCTGTCACTTTATAGTCAATTGAACATAATGCAACATCAGTAAACTGATATCTGCAGAGAAATACATCTGCAGTATTTATTATTACTTTTCATTTCATGATCATTATAAACAGTGTGATGGCGTCATGGTGGCGCAGTGAATAGCGTCATCGCCTTAAAGCAAGAAGGTTGCTGGTTTGAGGTCAGTTGGCATTTCTGTGTGGAGTTTGCATGTTCTCGTGTTTGTGTGGGTTTCATCCAGGTGCTTAGCTTTTCCCCACAATCCAAAGACATTTGGTATAGGTGAATTGAATAAGCTAAATTGGCCGTAGTGTATGTATGTGAATGCAGGAGTGTATGGGTTTTTGCCAGTCTTGGGTTGTGACTAGAAAGGCATCTGCTGCGTAATGCATATGCTGGATAAGTTGACGGTTCATTCCGCTGTGGCGACCCCTAATTAAGAAAGGAACTAAGCCGAAAAGAAAATGAATGAATAAATGAACAGTGTGATATGGAATTTAATATAATGTATATAATATAATATATAGCCATTTTTAATGCATACATAATTCATTATGCTTCATGTTTTTGTGGCAGTCTGCAAAGCAGTCATAATAGCCTATTTGGCAAAGAGGTTCCTGGTTTTGTTCTCAGGGGTTCAGGTGATTGTGGAAGAGATAGGTTTTTAGTTGTGGTTTGAATGATTCTAGTGAATCAGCAGTTCGTGTGGAAATGGGAACATCATTGTTTTACATTGAATTGTTTTTATTGTCGAAACAGAAAAAATCGACTTACCCAAAAATTGACTTATTGACTTAATATTGTCAAAACATACCTAATAGCACATGCAACACAGTTTTTACAGTGTCTTTCCACCTTTCTGCTTTCTGTTAAAGGAAAAGTGCAAAGCATTTAGCACAAATTTACTGTATCAATCAATCAATTTAAACCTCAATGAAAGTGAAAACATAAAAATAATGTTATAATATTTTTTAAACATGAAAACTAACTTTTAAGGTGATTTTGAAAATAAAAATGACAAAAGATTAATAAGCTTAACAGAAACCCACCTCTCCCATGTGTAAAGGGAAGAGGAGGGTGCAAAATAAGAAAAAGAAAACTTTTTAAAAACTATTTCAAGCAGAAGATACTTTAGGTTATTAATAAACATTTTGTGTAATTCTTTATACTCAAAATATTTATTAAAGAAGAAAATGATGACATCCAACAAGAAGCTATTAGATTATTTTACCCTAATCCTTAAAGGCTTTTTAAAGGTGCACTGCACTTATTATTTGGAAATAGGCTCATATTACAACTTCACTAGAGTTGAACAGTTATGTTTTACTTTGTTGAATCCTTTTGACATCTTTGACATTTACTTTTACAGTAGCTATGCTTGGATCATTGAATTGGATTAGATGATCAGCATCTCACTCAAAAATGACAAAGGAGTTTTGATAGTTTTCTTATTTAGGGCTTTGCTCTTCTGTAGTTACATTGTGTGCTGAAAGGTTGCTATATGTGTGAAAATTCTTTTTTTTTCTATACAAAAAAGTGTTGCTGTTTGTTTAAACTACTTATTTAAGATGAGAAACAACACAATCCTTAAGTTTTTTTTCATACAACTTAATTATTTTATGTGTAATCCACTTACATTTGTAGAAACCCTTACATTAACTTAATTTGTGTCTGAGTTATTTATTTCAAAATAATAAAGTCAGCTTGCACATTTTTTAAATATAATAAAAAATGACATTAAAACTCTACCATAGATTATTTAGAAGTGAGATACAGTAGTTGTGTCAAACCATTACTATTACGTTTAAACTGCAGCTGTGAGAAATCAGCTGAATCGAAGTCTGTAGAGGAAAATGTTAATACCTCATATCCTAAACATCCTGAGTTCCACACTAACTTCTCAGAATCAACGGCTGTTCTTATTCCCATATACATGCAATGCTAAAATAAAAAAGTCTCTTTCCTTAATGAATAGTATTGATGTACAGTAATGGAAGTCCAGAATGCTAATCCCCTAAGGACATATTGGTGATCACAGGCAAACAGCGTAGGCACCTCAAGGCTTCCACCAGTGCCTGGGCAATGATTTTTTCCTCTAATCCTGTTAGTGCTAAAAGTACTTTCCAAACTGAGAGAAGATGAGAGAAGTAAATGCTTATTAGACCCTTCTGATGTACATGCCGCCTACTCGTATTAACCAAAAAAATTATTAAAAAATGCACCCAGGGACATTAATGATAGGCATTAACCCTTAGTAATTGTAAAGTGTGTGACTGCATTTGATTAAACACATTTATGCTGAGCAAGTAAAGTGGACCGAAGTAATTGCTTTTGGTGTGAGATGAATTTTGCCCAAAATACCTACTTTGATCTTTTATTGTGGTCATCAGATTTGTCACAGTGTTCAACAGGGATATTGTGTTACAGGCAGCAAGACGTTTACCAAAGACTAAAAACAAGCAGCAATATGCTGATCAAAGTACAACTTCAGGTCAGGAAATCACAGTATAATATCCCTCGAGGTTAAAAAACAGTGTTCTGTAGTTGAAAGAAATGAGCACGTTCATAAGTAGCATGCTTACAGTTCATTTGGCTTTGTTAATGTGGAACACTATAAAATAAAATCAATTTGTGTTTAAGTGGACTGAAATATTTTAAAGTATTTTAAATAAGTTTGAAAAAACAGCAAAAGTTATGTTTTGAGTGTATGAAAGTAATAATTAAGAATAAAACACAGCATTAATTAATGGCATCAATAGAAGAACATACGCTACTATTCAAAATACAAGTTTGGTAAATGTTTATAGATAACTATGTTTTTATCATCAAAAACAACTAAATAACAATAATAATAATAATAATAATTATAATAATAATAATAATAATAATAATAATTATTATTATTATTAATTATGTTTATTATCCACTTCAGCTCATTTTAAATAAGTAGTTCAACAAACATAATTTTTTAAGTGTGAAAGTAATAATCAAGAATAAAACACAGCATGAATTTTTGGCATATACATTAGAAGAACATGTGCTGCTGTTCAAAATAAACGTTTTGCAATTGTTAAAAAACTTATTTTAATAATATTATAATAAGCATCAAAACGGCTTATTATTATTATTATTTTTTTAATTATTATTATTATTATTATTATTATTATTATTATTATTATTATTAT
>CAIGQZ010000690.1:3356763-3367117 GCA_903798205.1 Danio tinwini | reverse complement strand
ATTATTATTATTATTATTATTATTATTATTATTATTATTATTATTATTATTGTTATTATTATTCACTATAGTTGACTATAGTTCCACACAATCCCTACACATTGTCCCAACACAAATGTTAGCTTAATTGTTTTTACAAATTTAAGCGGATTGAACATAAAATTATTAAATTGTCCCCTAAAAAACTCAACTAAACAAATTGTATTGATTCAGCTTATTTTAAATAAGTAGTTTGAACAAGCAGCAAAAAGATATTATTTGAGTGTTTCAATAGTAAAAAAAATCTGAATATATGTCAAAAATATATCTTTTGTAGGACTATACATGGCTTTGCTGTCACTGTGGAGCCATTTAAATGACACACTTCACCCTAAAATAGATATGTGCTGCTAATTTACTTGCATTCTGAAAATCCAAGCTGTAGAGGATTTTCTTTCTATCTATATTTGTGAATTTCTGGGTAACTATACGTACATTTGTATTGTAGTGAAACATGCAACTGGGTCCATCCATGAGCCATTGTTGGCATTCAGAGGTAAAAGAGATGAAAGAAGGAGGAGATGAACTTGATAAAGCATCTCTTTTTGCATTTCTTTGTGCACTGGCAGAAGCTAGTGGCGAAACATACATCTGTGAAGAAGATGTGGGGAATTGTTTGCGAAATGTTCATATATCTGGCCATTATTCTCTACTGAGAACTGTAAGGTACGTACTTATAAGACTTTTTTCTGTGTTCTCTTTTTGAAAGACGGCTGGTCTCAGGGGCACGTCAAGGACAAACTCCAGACATGCTTTCATGTCATTCTTTTGGAGTAAAGGCATCTTTTGTGCCACCCTCACGTATTGGCCAGTGATATGCAGAGAGTTTTATATGGTTGACTGGTGCTACTCTGTTCTCAGCTCCTCGGTTTATCAAAAGCCTCCTTCTTATTCACATCAACAGTTTGGAGGGAATACTGTATCTGGTTTTTTTTATCCAGCTTATACATTTGCCCAATTACATTTTGTTTTGTAAAAATTTGAAATTATTTTTAATATTAAAATGCATATTATTATTATTATTATTATTATTACTATTATTATTATTATTATTATTATTCATTCATTTATTAATTTTCTTTTCGGCTTAGTCCCTTTATTAATAATGGGTCACCACATTGGAATAAACCGCCAACTTATCCAGCATATGTTTTACGCAGCAGATGCCCTTCCAGCTGCAACCCATCACAGGGGAAACATCCATTCATTCTCATTGACACACATACACTATGGACAGTTTTAGCTTACCCAATTCACCTATTCCACATGTCTTTGGACTTGTGGGGGAAACCGGAGCACCCAGAAGAAAGGCACGTAAACATGGGGAGAGCAGGCAAACTCCAGACAGAAATGCCAACTGATCCAGCCAGGGCTTGAACCAGCGACCTTCTTGCTGTGAGGCGACAGTGCTACCCACTACGCCACCGCGTCGCCTCATTATTATTATTATTATTATTATTATTATTATTATTATTATTATATTTTCTTGTATACGTTTTAATTATCAAAAAATAACCAACAATATATTTATAATAATATAAATGATAATATATAATAATAATAATAATAATAATAATAATAATAATAATATAAAATATATTAAACTACATAAAATTATAAAAATTACAGAAACACGCAGACGTTTCTTTCTTTACAAGAAAAGTTTTAATAAGCTATTGAGCTAAACTGGAAGTACAGTATGAACAACAACAACAAAACACCTTATTTTTCAATTCCCACAAAGACCATGTGAGTTTTTCATTAAAAAAAGAATTTTGTTACTTTAACTTTCTGACACAGAAAAAAAATCCATGTTTTTTTTTCTTAGGCATAACTGGAAAACACTGCTATGCTGCTTTTATATCCTCTTTTTTTTTCTTTTTTTTTGTGTAGTCAGTCATCTGGCCAGCTATTTTTCCGAAGAGCAGCCTATCTGGAAAAGGTCTTTTCTCAAGCTGGTATCAAGAACACTGAGGGTACGACAGCATGTTTCATGACTTGGAAGAGAATTGGATTCTCCTTCTCCACCAGATGGAACTCATCTGTCTCCTTGACAAGAATATTGTGCTAATTTTCCTGATCCCATTATAGGTGGATTGTATAGGACTCTGTACTGTGAGCTGGCCTAGAATCACTTCATGTCTGGCATCAAAATTCGAAAACTCTGTTTTTGCTTTAAGATATTGATGATCATACTGACATGCATGTTCTCACACATCAAACCTATATCGATTTTTATTCTTTTAAGGTTCATGTGTTCTGGTGTTACACATACAGCGTAACATATCTTTTGTAATAATTCAATATTTCAAAATGCCATTTTGGAGATAGTAATGGAGGCTTAAGTAATTAATATGTATTGATTGTTGAAACAGAAGACTTTTTGTTTATTTTTTGCTTTGTGTCATGTTGTGAAATTAATGAATGTATAATAATCATGACAACCTTGAAACCACATCATACTATAATTATACCAACAATATCTATAGACCATTTCAATGTGGTGATGTCATTGGCCCATGAACATTTCCCACTTGTTGTTAAGCTATTTCCTAACTGTAACAAGAGGCAATTCAATCATAACTGCATTTTAAAATGGCTGTCATAACATTATTTATATATATGTGGACTTTTTTGAATTTTCGAAAGCAATAGAAAATAAAAATGTAAACAGGAAATACATTAAGACCATTGTTATTGTTTCCATCCCTCAAACTGGTCTATAATCCTTGAGTTCTTACTTGGGGTGCAGGACAATGATTATTATTGATTTTTTTTGCAATTAATCTAATCAACCAAAGAGCCTTGTCTGCTCACTTTTTATTTTTACTTCAAAATCGAGTCACATGTAAAAAAATAATGACACACATTTCAGAAGAATTGTATTTGTCTTTAATGCTTAATGTCTGTTGCAGATGATATCATGAACTTGTCATCTCTCCTTTACACGATCAGTGGAAGCAGACTCTTGTTGCTCCGCTGAGACTTTGCTGGATTGTGCAAAACAGATGTTTTTAGTATGCTCTTCGGGCTTCCTGAGTTCAAGTCTTAGCTCGTTGTTTTTTCCCAGTCCCATCCCCAACTCATTCTTAAACTTTGCTTTCTGGCTACATACTCTCCTAATGTAATAAAGGAAAACATGACAAAAATTTACAGGGTTTGGACAATGAAACTGAATTGCCTGGTTTTAGACCACAATAATTAATCAGTATGGTTTAGAGCCCTGTTTGCTGCCAATACAACATCAATTTTATCTTAGGAATGACATAAGTCCTGCACGGTGGCCAGAGGAAACATCCCAAAGTGGCTTAATAATGTTTAGATCTGGTAACTGTGCATGCCATAGGAGATATTCATCAGTGAACTTTACTTTCATGTTTGTCAAACCACTCTGTCACCAGTTTTGCTTTGTGTATTGGTGCATTATTATCCTGATACACGGAACCATCTTCAGGATACAATGTTTGAGCCATTGGGTAGACTTGGTCTTCCAGAATGGTTCGTATTCCTTGGCAGTGATGCGCCTATCTCACCCAAGTATTAGACCTAGGGAATGCCATGATATTATAACAAAAACAGTCACTGATCCACCCCAAGCTTTACTCGGGCCATGCAACAGTCTGAGTGCCATGATTCTTTTGGGCTTCTCCACACAGTAACTCTCTTGGATGTGGGAAAGACAGTGAAAATGGACTTATCAGAGAACCATGGATGTTTCACATTGTCCACAGCCCAAATTTTCGGTGCTGGCATCATTGAAACTGGCATTTGGCATTGACATGAGTGACCGAATATTTGGCTATACCAGCCCGGCCATGTATATTGACCATGTGGAGGTCCCGATTAACAGTTTTGTGGAAACAGGAGAGTTGAGGTGCACATTTAATTCTGCAATGAGTCGGGCAGCTGTAGTTTTGTCTTTTGGATACAATTCAGGTTAGCACCCGGACATCCTTTACAGACAGCTTTCTCCTGTTTAATGTGGTTCCAACAGTTTGTCCTCTTTTGAAACTTTATATGTCACTAGGGCTGCAACAGCAAATCGATTTAATTGAATAAAATCGATAACTAAAAGCGTTGGCAACTGTTTTCATAATTGATTTATTGTGTAGCACGACGCGGAGACGTTTGATTATTAAAACAACTTTTGTTGAGTTGAGTGTGGAGCGGAGTGAACGCACTCTGCCTCTCTCGCGCACTGATGCCAGCAGAAGTCGGCGCCTCATAGACAGGATGGACTAAAAATACGAGCGGAGATAACGTTCGAGGAAAGATACATGGCAAGGAAGGGAGCAACAGCTGGGTAAATCACTACAGAATCCTGCTTTTGTTCCGCTTTGAAGTTAGGAGCGTAATGTCCTTGGTGCTGGTGTTTACTGTACCAGCTTGACAAGCATGATGTGAAAACTTCAAACTGAGCTTTGGTGCATTGGCTGGCACTGAGCCAGAAAAAGACGTGTCATGTTATCACAATTATGCAGTGTTTTTAACCAACCAATGCTTATTTTATGTTTTAGACATGTAAATACACACAAGTACTAGTGAAACTATACATTTAGAGTTTGTAAAACACACAAGAAAGTTTATGGAAGTCTAACAATCCATTCAAATTTAATTTGCCCATGTGTATTATTCATATCAGATACACGTAGTGAAAGTAACAAAGTTAAA
Organism: Danio tinwini; assembly: GCA_903798205.1. NCBI lineage: Eukaryota > Metazoa > Chordata > Actinopteri > Cypriniformes > Danionidae > Danio > Danio tinwini. Next base: position 3,362,407 of record CAIGQZ010000690.1, on the reverse strand, counting down.
TCTATTCTTCTCCTAGCTGGCCAGCCACTTGCTTGCTTTGGTAGATCTGCATGGTGTTTTATATGGTTGACTGGTGCTACTCTGTTCTCAGCTCCTCAGTTTATCAAAAACCTCCTTCTTATTCACATCAACAGTTTGGAGGGAATACTGTATCTATGTTGTTTTATCCAGCTTATACATTTGCCCAATTGAATGTTGTTTTGTAGAACGTGTCAGCGAATCAGAATCCACCATTCAACAGCAATTCATATAATTGAATTGTCCTAAGAGAAAATAAAAGAAGCAGTTACTGCATCATCATCTTCTCTGCGGTCATATAACCAAACTAATGTTCCATTTAGATTTACTGAGATGCAAATTTTTTTTTTCAGTTAACATATCACAAAGTCGTTTAATTTTGCATACTGTGGCAATGCTCTGAATAGTCAAAGTGTTTAATTGGATATTGAAATAATACATTTTGTGTTCCCAAAGCTGAAGTCCACTGCATTAATCTTGGGTTTTTATATCTCCTACATTGTGTAGAGGGAAAACCATCTAATTAGACCATAGTGCCAAACAATAAATATACAGTACACATTCCTACTAAACATGTAGTATTCTCTTATGAGACAAGAAGTGCCTCTATAAACAGAATCTCCCAAGTGAAAGAAGCCTGTCTCAAATGAATGGGTTTTGCAGGGGAAAACAAGTCTATTTTTAGAGCTTCTGCATTCATATACTTATAAATTTACATGAATCAGTTTATCTTTTGCCTTTAGCAAATCTGCACTGCTTCGACTTCCCCGTCAAGCGAGAGTGAATGGCAATGCATGCTTCCTCGGATGAAACGCGATCAATTGTGGCAGGTTAAGGACACACGTGAACCAGGAGGAAGTAGACTCGGCTGACTGATACTCCAGGGCTTTCACGAACTATAAAGGAAAACGTGACTCGACTGCACTCTCAATGGGTCTTGCTGCTCATTCAGAATTCTGCTACATTCTCAATGAAGATATTGCTGATCCAGTGAGGTGTAAGATATTGAAATGAATGAAAAGTGATATTTAGACTTTTATGTTTAACATTATGTGCTTTAATGAGGTCACAACGGGTTATCGTGTAGAACAGCTAAGCTTAAAGAGATAGTACAACAAAAAATGAAACATCTAAATATATTTTAAACAGTGCAAACACTAGACCCCAATTGACATTTTTATTAATTAATTTATTTTTTATATATTTTTTTATTTAATCTTTATTTATTTAATCTTGTCTTTTTGTAATTACATTTTTTTACAATGTATGTAAAAATGTATGTTTGCGTCTTATAAACATTGCATATTTATATCTTGTAGTGCTTTGAGTTTAAGAACAGCACATCATAAATAAAATGTATTATTATTATTACTTGTATTGAAATTACTAATTTGGTACAATGCACTTATTGTGTGCATACATGTTTTTAATTTGTACTTATATTTTAAAAATGATCTGCATGCAATTACAATGATCATTAATTTATTTGAGTACATTTACATTTCGTTATTTAGCGGATGCTTTTGAACAAAGCAACTTACAATTGAGGAGGCATTCAGCGATTCAACCAGAAGAGGTAATACACAGAAGTGCTAGTTATACAACTTGTTTGTGCTCAGAGAATTTAGTGCTAGAGTCAGAGTGCTAGAGGTTTTGTCTTTTTTGTTTTTATTTAGCGAGAGAGAGAGAGAGTGTGTGTTTCACACAGAGAGAGTCCACTCACCAGTGTGAAGCACACTTCCTAAATTCACAGTGTTTGTGTCTGTGACAGAAATGCTGGACAACAAAGTTGAGGATCCACTTGCAGTTTATTAAAGGTGCTGTATGTAAGTTTTTGACTCTTCTAAAGCATAAAAATACCATAATATGTTTGCTGATATTCAAGAAAAATGCTAAGTGAACATTCTTGTTTTTTTCTGAAAAACAGTGCTGAAGTCTGATATTCTGCTTTGGGTTTTCCGTACCAGAACGTCTGACTTTGTTTTGGCAATTTTAACATTCCCAATGCCAGTTTAGCTAATTATATTTCAGCTCCCCGGGTTGCCTTGGTGGAAAACCGCGTATTTCATTAATTAATTCTTTCAGAAAGGCTCTGAAAGCATGTGTTTGTGACCAAAATGCGACCTCCAGTGGACAGTAGCAGACTCCGAAATAAGACGCAGATTCAGAGTCACACATGAGGATATTAATTAGCAAATAATATATTACGAGCAAAACCTTCGTTAAGCAGCTTACATTATAACCCACTGTCCTAACAACCCACTACATGATGAGATTTGCAGTGAAAAGCAATTTGGTTGTTTGCACCAGACGAAACATGGCAAAAAATGAAATACAGCCATTTAGAAGCACAAAATATGCACTCACTCACGAAAGGTTTATAATTGAATTATTACATATTAAACCTCTTTATCATTATTAAATGTACATGTTAAATCACTCATACTGTATGTGTTTGGTTCTAAAGTAAAATTTTAAATGGTTTATTTTATTTTCAAGATCTAAGGTGAGCTATCTGCTGTTGCTTTCAGTCAAAAATATAATGTAAAATGGTATTCAAACTTGCATTGTTAGCATTAAACACGTCCGTCCGTCCAAATGACTGTGGAAAAAGTGATTGGTGCAAAGCATCCCGGTAGTTGTAATTCATGTGGTGGCCGATGTGTAGTTCCCCAGTGATCTGCATAGGCTTAGATTGCTGGTGATCGTGACAATGTCAGCTTGTGTGTCAGTGAGATTGAATGACTGTGTTTTCTACAGGTTGTTTGTTAAGCCTACCCACCTGTGTGAGGCACATTCAGAATTTAAAGTATTTTGCGTTAGTGGGGGATGGGGGGGGGGGCGTGATTTTTTAAAATAATTACACTGTCGACCCATCTCTTACACCTTAACCCACCTTAAACCTACTGATAGCATCAAACTTATCATATCAAAGATTTCTTAATCTTACCTGTATCCCACCTCAATAGCAGCACCAGAAGTGTTATTTATGCGTGTAATACAATGTGTAGACTATAAATACATTCTTCTTATTTTTTATGGATGTATCCAGTAAGGCCAGGATAGATGAACATTTACTCATGATTTACTCATCCTCAAGTGGTTCCGAATCTTTATTAATATCTTTCTTCTTTTAAACACAAAAGAAGATATTTTTAAGAAAGCTAAAAACCTGTCACCATTGACTTTCATACTATTTGTTTTTCCTACTATGGAAGTCAATGGTTACAGGTATTCAGCATTCTTTAAAATGTCTTATTTTATGTTTAACAGAAGAAAGACACTCTTAAAGGTTTCAAGCACCATAAATGTTTAAAAATGCTTAGTCCACTGAGTGCCAACACACAAAATTGTCCTGTGCTCTTAAGTAGTCAAAGAAAAGTGGTGAAAAAACAGCCATATAAACTACATGTTCAGACAGAAGGCAAAAAAAAATGACAATGAACAGCGAACATGATGCATTTCTTGTTCTAATCTTTGCCTTTAAAAGCGAATCTTCTACTCGTTTTCTTCTGTCATTCAAAGGAACTGTCTTGTAAACTATGAGTCAGTTCTCCCCTTTCAAATCTGGTGAAAAATAAAAGCACTTGTGAAAAAGCAAATGTTCTCCGCATGTGTAAAACTCATCCATCTGCACTCATCCATGCTACAGAGTGTGCTTGAAAGCTGTGCAGACAAAACCTGCACGCAAGACGGAGTGGAAAACAAATGGGACTTCTAGCAGTAGCTGCAGTGACACAAAGAGCAATTGCCTCTTTTTTTAAAAAAGGTGCTGTTATTCCAGCATATTGCACATTTCACTTTTTTCCAAGTCGTAAAGTAATATGAGTGGCATTTTGCATGTGAAGTCTTTGGCTGCAAATCTATGTTCTGGGATTTTCATGTTTGGTTTTAGTAACTTTCAGAGACACAGATTTGTGTGTCATTGAGAGTCCTGTGCTGTTCATTTTTGTGGTCTGAGTGTGACACAACGGCTATAGTTGGGTGTAGGAATAGTTCAACCAGAAATGAAAATCTTGTGTTTATGTATTTACCTCAGGCCATCAAAGATGTAGTGTAGGTGACTTTTCTTTCCAGCAAAACATAATAAAAAGCTTAAGAGGTAATGTAAACTTAATATTGGCACTCCTGATGACAGATTAGATTGAAACTGTAAAAAAAACCTCTATATTATAGCATTAAAAAAAACCTGTATATTATATAGCATTATTAGCTGCAATCCAAAGCTTCAGATACATGGAGGGAGTCTGACACTCTAATTGTTGGGCAGTTTGTAATCATTAGATGACAATGCGTATTAGGTTTTTAAAAAAAATCTTTATTGGTTTATCATTGACAAATAATGTGTATTCACTTTTTTTTTGTCAAATAAAAATGAAAATATATTATTCTTTTATTAATTAATATTGTTAATTAATTTGATTAAGTACCTAATAATAATGGTGTGAAACAGCAATATTATGTCTAAAGTAAATTACTACAGTAGTGTTTATCAACTGGCATTTTTACATAAACAATGAGAAGCCATTTACTAAAGAGTAATTTGTTGATCTGTGTTAGCTTGAGCTGTGAGCTCTTTTAGAATATGGCTCAATCTGGTTTGAGTTACTGATTCATTCAGTTTACTATAAAGAACCCCATTTAAATAGACATTTAAATAAACAGATCTCATTCTGGGCCAGTTAAATATGAATTTGAACCAGGGCTTGCAAAATCGCTAGCCCGACATCCCTGGACTATTGTGACTATTGTATCTTCACCCAGCCCATCGGTAGTAAAAAGGAATATTTCAATGCCTTTACATTCTCTCACAAATTGTATATGTACTGTATGTGCTGTGCTGCTGATACAGCAGCAATAAATCCACTTGCTGATAAGAAAGTAAATAAGCCACAGTATAAACAATTACCACCCAAATAACGTAGAGTTTTTCTGTCAGTTTATCTGTGTTGCTTTGAGCTTTTTTAGAATATGGCTCAGTCTGGTTTGATTACTGATTTACTGATTCATTTGGTTTAATATAAAGTATTTAACAAAAAAAAAAAAAAAAGAAACTGAGTGTCACTCAGTAAATAATATTTTGTTTTTTGTACAGATTGACTGATTCAGTTCATAAGACCTTGTTGTATTGCCAGGAGCTTATTATTTTATTTTATATTATTTTTGCATTTCCTGACCTACTTTTTTAGTTTCTCATTAGTTACCATTTACTTACAGTACATTATTAGAATCACCAACACTCAAAAAATATTTTTTTTGCTACTTTTTTTTCAAACTAGTTTTTTCAAACTATTAAACTACTATTTTTTTCTGTTATGTTAATCCACATGAATTTGTAAAAAAAAGTATAAGGTTAACTTAATCGATTTGTGTTGTGCAAATGCTTCCAGTTGAAGACAAAATGATTATCCCTCCTGTGAAACTATTTCATAAGACTTGTTCAATAGTGTTTTTTGTTTTTTTTGCCAAGACATTTTTAAAGATAATAATTTTAATAACTTTCATTTTGTCTTTGCCATGCGACAGTGTACATAATACAGTATTTTTCTAATTTTGCAACATATTAGTATTAAGCTTATAGTGCATTTTAAATATTTAGCAAGATTATTATGTTAACCAGACTAAT
>CAIGQZ010000690.1:3338422-3351763 GCA_903798205.1 Danio tinwini | reverse complement strand
ACCTTGTGATACCAGTGTAATTACAGGGTAAATCATCAGGAACTGTCCACTTAATAAAGTGTAAAATTGTCACAAATTACTGTGTAATATATTAGATTAGATTAGATTCAACTTTATTGTCATTACACATGCACAAGTACAAGGAAACGAAATGCAGTAATATATAAAACCTAAGCCTTTGTGCAACTGTTTAACAACAGCAAACTTCTGCGAAACAAGTATGTGCATATAGAAATATACAAATGCCTTATGTTTACTGTATATGTTGTTTTAAGGTAAACTGTAGAATTACATCAGTAATTCACATTAAAGGGGTAGTTTACCAAAGATTGTTATTAATGTCCTGTTACACATTTGAACTTGCACGTGTTACCGTTCACAGGTATAATCGACACTTAATATAAAGTGGGACCGAAAAAAAATATTATAGAAAATACTTAGAAAATGACCTTGGGCTGTTAAACACAGCCGCTTCAAATGTTATCACTTGATTGAATGGCCGTTATCAGTGGTTATCAGCTGATTGATATGGGCCAGTAGGGGCCTTCTGCACCTTCTAGTAGGCTTAGAAGCTTGTATCGCATATCAAGAAAAAAATAGTGATGTTTTTCATACAGATTGTTCTGGAAGAAAATGTCTGGTTATTTGTTACAGGCCCCAGAGGCCGGATAACAGTGGGAGGTCAGTAAGCTGGCTCAATCTGTGTGCATGGGTGAACATAGCAAGCTTTAAACCATGATTCACTGCACTCGCACTGAACCTGCAAGCTTTCTCACACACACACACTCCATGCAGCTTCACATCCAGAAGAGGTAAAAGTCCTCAGATACACTGGACATTTTATCTCATCTACAGGATGTGACTAGTTACGACCATCTGTACAAAAAATGACTCATTAAGGCCTGTCATGCAATTCTGGACATTATAAGTGTGCGTTATATTCCAAATTTATGCTTTCGCTACCTGTCGCCGCTCTCGCCAGATTCCCATTGTCTTCTTTTGAGTGAATCACTGAAGGTGTAGGAATGCATAAGCTGAGCAGCAAGATGGAAAAAATCAATTACAGATTTTAACATTGCAGCGAGGTAAAACTAGATGAGAATAGAGGAGTTTGTGTATGCAAGGGTGAAGAATCATGGGAGTTTTCGCATTGTGGACTGTTTCTGCCCTACTTTGGTGAATATGTTAGCTCATTATTGACCAGCAGAGGATGATTTCTTGGGGTCAAACGCATGACACGTGCTGTTCAATGATTGATGAAGGAGGGAGCCTGTCTATTTAGCTTTCTTGCCTTGTGCTGTTTAATATCATTCAGATACTTTATGAAATCATAATTAAAATCCATTCATGGGTCTGTTGCTGAATCATAACCACAGTATCTTTAAAGCAACAGAAGATGCACCTAGTTATTATGAGAGAGATTTGTTCGTAATTGGGTGTTTCTTCAGTTGGGAGTGCTTTTATGTCTCAGGGGTTGATGTTTTTTTATTAAAATTTACTACTGTGGATTTTTATTGTGATTATACTGTATACTGAGCACGTTAAAAGATTTTTCTTGACTTTATTTTCCGTTGTTAAAATAAGTTTTAGTTCAAACAGCTTTTCTTGTCCTTGACTTGTGTAGGTTTAATGTAGGTTTTACAATATGAAAATTCATCATAAAGATTTTAATTATTAACATGCTATGATCTACACAAAGAGTGATATAAAATTCTTAATTATTTTGCGAAACGATTTATAAGGGTCAAAGACATTTTGTTGTCTGTCAGATTAAACTGACAAAGTAGTAATTTGTATAGAAGGCATATTAAATGCAAGTGCCTGCTTTAATGTTTCTTGTCTAATAAACACAATTGGAAAATCCGGGTGACACAATGTTAATGAATGTCACTCAGCATTAAAAAGAAACAGCATACTTTGACTGGTAGTTATTAAAATATATAAAAGAATAATTGATCATACTGAATTTAATTATATGTTTAACTTATTTTTAAAAATCATATTGCTGACAGAGGGGACAAAGCAGTGATAGTAGCATTGAGATTTAAAATTAAACTGTTTTTAGAGTTGAAGTTCAGTTTAGTTTAGTTTAGTTCAGTGTGGTTTAATTTTCACTGCTGAAAGTCTAAGCACTGAAGAGCAAATTCCTCAATGTGCAGCTCCACAAGTCCCAAACCAAGCAAGCCAGTGACGACAGTGGCAAGGAGCAAACTTCACCAATTGACCAAAAGAAACCAGGCTCAATTGGGCATGACCATTTCTTCTCTGGTCAAACTGCAGAGCTTCAGTCTTGGTGCCGGAGAAAATGCTGGACGTCCATCATGGAGAAGGTTTGAGTAGGTCACTGGCAAGTGTTCAGGCTGATTCACATGATCAATGCGGAGACTCGTCTGTCACTGGGGTCTTTCAGTAATCGTTTTCATGCTATCCACTCCTCCATGACCACAACAGCATGTGCTCTGGATACGGCCTGGTCCAGGATTATGGAGACCTTGGAATAATGAAAAACTGAGCAGATACAACATTAACTGAGCAGATACGACTTTTTCTAGTATCTTTGATAGAAAAGGCAGGTTTGAAATGGGTCTATAATGTACTCATTTACTAATTGTTCTTTATCCTTTTTTAGCAGTGCAAAAATGAGTGTTTTTCATAGTAAAATGTGTCATTTTAAAAATTGTGTTATTTGGGTCACATTGCCAATAACAGCATGTGTATGTCTTGTGAAGCTTTTTTGAAGAACGTTTTTTTTCCAGTTTTATTTAGACTTCAACTTCAATTAGTTTCACGCAATTTGACAGTGCCAGATAGAATTTTTTTTATTATTACTGAATTCATTTCCTAATCTGTTGAAAGTCCTCCGTTTGCTCAAGTTATTAAGAGGAATTTGTTCAGATATTTGTATTATTATTTTTTTTTTACATTTTGGGGAGTTAGTAGCTAATTCGTATGAATCTCTATGATCTCATCTGTTAATTTTTAGATAGAGGAACTGCTGCTAAAAAAATAACAGCCATCATTGGGGCTTAAGCAAATTAAATAAAAAATGGGAAACTAAAATGTACAGATGAAACAGTACAAGTGAAAAATAGTAGCTTTGAATTGCTGTGAGATTGGTAAATTTGGCCCTTAGACATATTATCTCAGTGCTAAATCTCAGAGGCAGTAGATTCATTAAATTAAAAAGGTAAAGAAAATCCAAATCAGCACTGTTGAGAGAGCTTTTGATGGGAATTGTTTCAGCTCAACCCGTTAATTAAAAACTGATGCAGATGGATGATTAAAAATAAAAAGCTCATTACTTTAGCACTGGAGAATATCATTTAGTTCCAATTAATGCTTATTTGTTGCGCCAGTATATGACATTTAACGTGCAAACTCGTTTGACTGGGAGCGAAGGCCTAGAGTCTGTCCTTGTGAATATGAACAGCAGCCAAAACTCTGCTGGCCACACATCAGATTCCAGTCCAACTGAAACTTCACACCCGTGTCCCTGGGACGTTGAGGTTAGCACGCGTGTTAACACTCTCAAAAGGTTGTTCAACTATTCATAGTGAACGTGTGTTGCCGGTAGAAGTGCTCACTGGAGAAAGGGATATGAACGCACGCTGATGGCATTTTGTCATTTTGACATATTGTCATTGATAAATATGCCCTATAAGGAAGAATATTAATAATTTCCTTTCTTTATCACCCCATGTGTTCAAAAAAGATTTTCTGAATGGCACTAAATGGTGCATATTTAAAGTCCCTATTAATTCAAGAAGCAGTTTGTCACTCCTGACACCTCATTCTCTCCAGCTGATTATCAGACTCGCTTTATTTGGAAATATGTAAGCCCTCGTGTGTCACATGGAGGTTTTCTCTGGAACATCCCTATAAATAACACTTGTGTCTTTGTGTGATTTTATTTGGAGAGAGAAAATATCTGTCAATATGCTTAGTTTGAATATTAATTAACCCCTGCTGTTTGTGCTCCTTAGGGTTTCTCTGTAAAAAGCATACAGTATGACTTAATTATTTGTTGGCCTAGCAAAAGCCTAAAGCAATAAATGTTTTAGCCATACATCGAGATAACACAACCCTGCTTTTAATGGTGGTTTAGTAAAAAAAAAAAAAAAAATTAAAAGATAGAAATGTTCAAATATGCTTTGTATTTAGTGCATTTTGTGTCCTTTTAAGCTGTTTTTAATGGTTGTTTTTAATGGCTTTTACATTCATTCATTTTCTTTTTGGCTTTGTGCCTTTATTGATCAGGGGTCGCCACAGCGGAATGAACCACTAACTTATCCAGCATATGTTTTATGCAGCGGATGCCCTTCCAGTTGCAACCCAGTATTGGGAAACACCCATACACTCTTGCATTCACACACAAACACTACAGCCAATTTAGCTTATTCATTTCACCTATACAGCATGTCTTTGGACTGTGGGGGAAACCGGAGCACCCGGAGGAAACCCACACAAAACAACATGCAATCTCCACACAGAAATGCCAACTGACCCAGCTGGGGCTCAAACCAGCGACCTACTTGCTGTGAGGCAATTGTGCTACCAATTGCGCCACCATGCTTTTTTTTTTTTTTTTTTTTTACAGTAAAGGCCCAGTTTGTCAGATTACAAGCAGTGTTGGGTAAAGCTACTTTTAAAAGTAGTATATTATAATCATAAGTTACTTTAAAATAAATAATAACTGTTACTTAGTTACTTTTTAAGTAAAGTATTGTGACATAATGTGTTAAATCATTTTAGCAGGATTTTCTTTCTTTTTAAACATTAAGATATGGCTAAAGATTGTAATATTGTACTTTAAAAAGTAACTTTACCCAATGCTGGTCACAAGGGACATGCTTTTATCAAAACAAAAGAATCACATGCTTTGGAGTTAATTCAAGGAAAATAATTATACAGTGTATTTGCATGTCTAAATTTGTTTTATAGGAGTGTAAAATTGTCTGTACGGATTACACCTCATGGCTGGGATGTATTTGATCTGCTGCTTAATTAAAACTAACTATTATCTCAAATGTCACAAAAGGTGTAGCCATTTTAAACAAAAGGTCTTGAAAGTGCTGAATCACTCACTTCTAGTGACACTACTAAGCATTTTTATTGTTTATTTTTTATTTATCTGAAGTTATGCTAGATGTTTTTTTTTCGTCATTTTAAAAAGTTTATTGTTTTATGAGTATTTTGTTTTATGAATAAATGCAAAGTAAACAATCACACCTTTTTTCATGTATCAGGATTTAAATCTGGACCCCAATTTCTGATCTGTTGCACCTCTTGATTCACTAAAGCAATTATGCAAATTGGAGAACTATGGAAGTCTGTTTCCAATGTAGGAGTAAAGGGATAGCTCACCCAAAAATCAAAATTAACTCACCATTTACTCTCTAAAACATAGGTCAAACTCAATTCCTGGAGGGCCTCAAAAGTTTTGCTCCAACCCTAATTAAACACAGCGGATCCATGTAATTAAGGTGTTCAAAATTACTACAGACTATTAAGCTGCGGTCAGACTGCACACCCCCCCTCAGACTTCCATTCGTGCGCCCGCAAATGCGTCAGACCGGAAACACAAGCTTGTGCGACAAGTTTTGCAGTGAGCTGTTTTGTAAAGTTCAAGCTTGGTGAACTCTGACCTGTGAAATTGCATCACATGATTGCGAGAGAGCAATCGAGGATCAAAACATGACCTCTCTGGACAGAAATTTAAAACATGGACCAATCGCTCGCTTTTTTATGTCTATTTATCTTGTTTAATCTCGCCCCTTTTCACAACGTCGTACTACAGAATTCCACACGCACAAACTCTAGTGTGACCGCAGCGTGAAGCAGGTGTGAGTTGTGGGTGGTTGGAGCTAAACTATGCAGAGCTGCGGCCCTCCAGGAATTGAGTTTGAGACCATTTCTCTAAAATGTGATTTTAAACATTTATTTGTTTATATTAAAATTTGTTGAACACAAAAGAGATATTTTGATGCGTTTTGAGTTCTATAGTAGGTAAAAAAAAAGTACATTGGAAGTCAAGTCTCATCAACCAGCATTCTTCAGAATGAATAACTTTAATGTTCAACTGAAGAAAAAAAGCTCAAATAAGTTTTGAAGAAGTGCAGGTGAGTAAATGATAACAGATTTAATCTCTTTAAAACATTAAAGGGAATTTTTATCTCAATCTGAAGAAGGTTATGGCATCATTTGGCATCATATTCAAAAAGACTTGAGGCTGTAATTGCTGCCAAAGGTGCATCAACAAAGTATTGAGCAAAGGCTGTGAATACTTATGTACATGTGATTTTTTTTTCATGTTTTTTATATTTAATACATTTGCAACAATAATAAAAAAAATTACATTGTCATTATTGGGTATTGTGTAGAATGTTGAGGAAATAAATGAATTTAATCCATTTTGGAATAAGACTAACATAAAAAAATGTGGAAAAGTGAAGTGCTTTCCGGATGCACTGGATATAAGTCACAGTTATGAGGCATTTTTTCATTGTGATAACTTTCCATAAATGACAGCACAAATGCAACCATGAATCCATTTTCCCATCTTGTATAAAAATGATTCAAAGATTAAATAATCACTGAATCATTTAGAAAAACATTTGTTTGCATATCCAATCTGCCTGGTGTCAGTCTTACTATGGTATGACATATCGTGATCACATGTGCTTGAACAGCAGGATCAACGCAGATTGGACAGTTTTAAAAGAACTTAAAAGACTAATTAGAGAGCAAGCATAAATGTCATCTGCATTAGACCACACTGAGAGACAGACCTTGGGTACTCTATGATTTGTGCAACACAAGTTAAAGTCAAGGCCAAAAGTGAGATATCTTTGCTCTTTATCTGCTGTAGTTTCTGTTGCAGCAAACTGATACGAAAGGTTTAGCAGAAAAGATGATACGCTTATAGTGGGACCAACAATGCATAATGCGATACTCCGTCAAACAATATTACAGAAGTGGAGAATGTTTTGTTAAACACCATGATTCGAGACCAAAGAGTAGTGTTGGGTAAAGCCATAGCCTTGATGTTGATATTAAATTTGAATGCTCATTGGCATAGAACTCCTGACGGTTAGTGAGGTTAATGCATGCTGACTTCACATAAATGTCTCCTCTTCCAGCTGGGAATATGCCAGCCGACCGCCAGGCATCACGTTTTATTCTTAGCTCCTGCCTCTAGTGTTTGTTTTTCCTTTATTTTTTCACCCACCTTTACTTAAACAACCCTCTCCGTTGCAGTGTGTCCAGCTTGTTTTTCTTCATTTCTGAATGATTTAGATGATGATCAGGACAGAATAAAAGAGAAGTGTTCTTGTAAAGTTTTACGTATAGTCACACTGTATATTATTGCATGTTTTAATAATACAAGACATGCTAGATGGTTTTATATACACAGTATTAATGCCCTAACCGTAAACCAGTATCACTATGCATTATATATTATGATAGAATAGCATTTTATTCCATGCTGTCATATATTTGGTCCTTTGATTTGATTGGTCAGTCAAGTTTTACTGTTTTATTAGTCATATTTAATGAGCAGATAAGCTACTAACATGCCTATGTTATTTGAGGGGATATTCACATGACAGTTACTGTATGTGCTAAAGATAGCACAAAAAGGCTTTAACCGTTTACTCAAACTGATTCACTCCCTCACTGATTCATTCATGAACTAAATGATTGCTTTTATAAATAAGTAAATGAATAAATCACTTAACAGGGCTCCAGGCTGCAAGTAAATGGTCGCATTTTGTGACCTTTTTTCCTGCCTAAATTCTGCATGAGGTTGTGCAGACTCCAGTACAGTGATTTGCTGAACTGAAAAGCGATGGCATTCTATTGCATATACTGTATGTGGTGCATCGCTAAAACCATCAAAAGTGGAATGAAAGAGTGTAATTTTTTTGAACTGCACCATTTATCAAATTTATCAGCTCAGTTCCAAAGAAAAGACAGTGATTCGAAACCTAGTGTAAATTCGCAAATAAATCTAGTTTAATGACTAATGAAACAGTGCTGTCATTCTCCACAACACTAATGAAGAAAACAGCTATAGCATTTGTTCCTTGTTCCACAAATTGCATATTTGCATCATAGGTTTGCTGTGTTTAACTTATAGTATATAAATTTTTTATTATTATGTTTTTAATTAAGGATGCACCAATGTATTGGGCGCCGATGTTTATCAACTGATATTGGACCAGCAAACGTTATAATTTACATATAGCAACAGCACTGGCTTTATTAGGTAAGCTCTATATATGTCACATAAATCTTAATGTTGTTATATATCAAAAATCACATTTGATGACTCTCATAATTAATTTAACCTAAACTTGTGCCTCTCTTAAAACGTTAACCGAGGCTCATTGGAAATATGTGCCCAGGACTACATTTTTGAGAACAGACAAATATGTACCCTGGACTACATCTTCTTGCAGTTTTTGTTTTTACAAATCCACAAGAGGGTGCCATTTTTGCCAATGTCAAATATCTTATTGGGGCACATTTTCTCAAATGTGCCATTTCTTGTAAATTCACCAGAGGCCGCTGTATACATTTTTGTGAATATTAATGTATTTCTGGCGCACAGCCACATGAGAGAAGGTGCTTGGCTTGTCATTTTGCATAATCAGAGTTGGGTGTAATGCATTCCACAGTAATGCGTTACTGTATAATAATTACATATTTGGGGAACGCAGTAATGTAACAAATTACGTTTTGGGAGCGCATATTGCTCATGCTCGCATTTCCCAGTCGCGCCTAGTTGAAAACTGTCAAGTCATGTGGCAAGAACTGACCGATCAGCTTTTTGCATTGTATGGAATGTACACATTTCGGTAGACTAGTTACGCTAGACAAACACAGAACACCCAAACACTGCAGTGCTTTTTCAGGCTATGAATGTCAATGGTTACAGGTATCCAGTTTTCTTCTAATTGTCTTGTTTTGTGTTCAATAATAATAATAAAAAAAACACAAACCAGATTAGAACAAGTGAATGATAAAAGAGTTTTAAGTTTTGGGCAAACTCTTTAAGTCTTTTGAATATGTCAAACTGCTGTGATCAACACATTCTAATATTTTGCAGTGAATATTAAATTACTGATAGAGCAGCAGTTTATTTCTTATTTTATAGGTATATTTTATATGTTTTAAACGTAACTTCAAAGTAAAGTAATTAGTAATCTGATTACTTTTTACATGAAGTAATTAGTAATGTAATCAGATTACAATTTTCCAGTAGTAATCTGTAATTTGTAAAATACTACTTTTTTAAAGTAACTTACCCAAAACTGTGAATATTATATCAGCTTGATATTGACTGACCCACACACCTCCTTCTCTAAACCTAACTGATAGGGTTTTTAAAAGCAACTAGAAGAGAAAAGCCATCACAGCCACATGCTTCAACCACAACCTCACGTTGCTTTTTTGTTTTTGTTTAGGTTTTTTTTGGGCTTCACCTCTCAAGTCTGGCGCCATTCACTTTGAGTTACCGAGCAAACCAGTCACACCAGAAAAGTCAACCATGAGGAGGTAAGCAGTAAGCATTTCTGCCCTGTAGCATTCGTTTTACACACAAAATGCAGCCAAACGTATCCACAGGGCACATTCTCTCAATAAGCCTGTGTTGCAAAATATTAGACAGTTGAATGTTAAATAAATGTTCAGTAAAATATATTTATATATCCTGTTGACTTACAGGTCAAAAAAGAACACAGGTATTATTTTAACAGCAGAACAAAAATCTAAACTTTTATGAGTGCTATCTTGCAAAAAGCTTTTTACACTTGTGCAGGTGCCTTTAGCATTAGAAAGAATGCCCTTTAGTTCAGTCAAAATTTAGAATTTTATTAAATGAGTTCTGATTAAACATTGATAAAATAATCCACATTTCTGAGGGAAAATCTAGATGAAGACAAGGTTGTTTCCTCATGCAAAATAGATTTGAGAATTTAAATTAAATGTATCTACTTTATTTTAGAGCTTTAGTAAAGGTTTGGGGATTTTTGACCCAAAGGACAAATGGGATAAACAGATAACAAAAAGGTTGATATAGAAAAAAACTAGCTAGTAAAACTGTGTGCAATTGACCAATATCAATATCAGTTGTTAGTAAAAAAAAAGGCATCCTTTTTATTAATGTGTCAAGTATAATACATTTGAAGTATAATATAATACAATATTTTTAAGTGATATTAGTTGTGCATACTTATTTGTACTCCATGAATGTCTTTTAGGTTTATGTTTTTCATAGCAACAAAATACATAAAGTTATGCTACATTTTACTGTGGTAGTGTTTTACTTGTTCATAATGATCTACAAATGTACAAAACATGATCCTGTTACAGTTTGTTTTTGTTTTTGTTAATGAAAATATTTACATCTGCATCCCTATTCACAGTTTTGTAGTACTCTCAACTCAAACTAATGTCAATGTGTATTTCTAATAGACAAAACTCATAATATTATAATATTGCATGTGCGGCACAACAAAATCAGGTGTTGGTGCCACCATCAGTGTATCAGAGTTGCACCAGTGCCTGTGCTACCAAATGTTACACGCTGGAGCCCCTCGTAAATCTGAATAATTCCATTCCTAGTGACATACGTTTTGGTGGAAAATAACTTTCTTTATGTTCTGCATCCAGCCCAGTGTTGTTTCTGAAGTCAGCTGAATGCCTGTCAAACTCCCTTTCACTGTGATGCAAAGCAAATAATTGAGACTAACCCATTAGTTTATTTTATGGGTTTGGTCAGAAAGTTAATGCCACCTAATGAATGATTTAATATGATGAGGATTTTGTAATCGGTTGGAGTTGCTGTTCTCTTGCTCATTTGCCGTTCCATTGTTCAAAGAATTCAGAGGCTGACATTTTTTTTTTTTTTGTCAGTTCATTTAAAGTTTTATAATAACCCACGGTGACACAAAAGATAAATTTCAAGATTTGCTGCTCATTGGAATAGTATTGTAAACCGTTCATATGATTTTGTAAATAATTGCTTTGGTTTTATTTATTTGTCTTTAAGAATTTTAGGTGCATTTAGATTATGCCATAATTACCTTAATTACAAGATACAAGCTGAAATAATGAATGTCCATACAAAAACTTTTTCTTACAGCTATGAATTGTAGACATGATTGCTGTACCAGCTGATCACCTCAGATTCAGCACATTGTAATAATGGGGAAAATCTGATGTAATGACATGCACCTTGAAGCACTAAACAAGTAAAGTATAATTGAAATGTAATTTAATCAATTGTGAACATCTTGGAGTAGAGTGTTGTGTATTGGCATTTATGTTAAAGGGCACCTACAGTATATGAAAATCATCTTTTGTAAGCAGTTTGGACAGATCTGTGTGTGATATAAAGCTAATAGGTCTCTTTTTTAAATTTCCTGACGTTAAAATAGTATCCAAATCCCTCCCATTTTGAGGCCTACCGCAATGTGACCAAGGGAGTGCAGTTTCCCACCCACCGAATTGATTGACAGCCGCGTATTAACATGTCTCCGTAGTATTGCGTATAATCATATCAGGTATATCAGTATAATCAAGACAGGACGTGCGATCAGACAGATCTGTTCAGCTCTCTGTGATCATCAATCATCATCAATTGTGATCAAGAATGAGTTTTACAAGTTTAAAATGTTTTGAAACAGTGCATGGTAATGAATAACAGCGGTTTACTTCAGCTTTACTTTATCACCACAGCCACGTGTCAGTACAATTATAAAAGAACAAGCTACAGTCGCAGTTTGTGGACATTAAAAGTTACAAGTTCTTACTGTAGTATTTCTCACAAACGCTACGTGGAGACACATTCTGGAGACACAAAAGACTCCTCTTAAATCTTAAAAAAAGGGGTAAAATAGGTGCCCTTTAACTATGACATGGCTTGAACACAGCTTATGAAAAAGGTTTACCTTTTATTAAAGCTCCTGCATGTAAATAACTGTGTAGCTAGAAGTATCTTTCTTCCAGGGGAAAGAATATTTGGACACTTGGTGAATATCAAAAACCATGTGCATACACCTATTGTTATTTAAAAGGGTTAATGTTCCAATGGTAATGTTAATGTTCCAATGTTTTTTTCTTTTTTTTTTCTTTTTTTCCTACTTTTTATTGTTTCAGAAAAGTGTGATACATACATACTGTATTAATAACCAAAGACCAATCAAAGAACACCCCCTCCATGCAGACAGAGCCATAAAAATATATACACATGAAAAACTTTTATAATAAAAAGGGCAATTTTGTAAAAAAAACAAAAAAACAAAACATTAAGACGATGACGAAGTTTAACGCATATACATTCCAATTAAAGTGAAAAATATATTGAAGTTAGTCATAACAAACACAGTGCACATTAACACAGTCACATTGTTTGACATTACTAAACAGTCAGTCCATTCTTATCTAAACAATGAAGGAAAAAGTCCCAAATCTTGTAAAATGTGTGCATTTTTTGTTTGATTGAGTCTTTCAATTGCTATACAAGAAGACATTTCCTTAATCCAGAGTGCTATTCCAATGTTCTAAAAATGTTCAATATGTAATGTCTTTTTTCCTTGTTTTGTGAGGTTAAGTGCATATTTCCCACAGTTTGGCCCAATTAACTTGTTATGCAGGCACATTGTGTGCAAGTCTAAAAATACGCAATGATAAATGAAATATGACTGCTGCTGTTTTTAAATAATGTAATGTCTGGATAAAGAAGACTGCGTTCAAGCACTTTATTTTGTACACCATCTAATTTATAGACCATGTGACCAGTTTACTTTTCAAATAATCTTGCAGAGAATTAATGCTAACTTATGAAATTTTGATGAATTTTCTGGAAATTGAAAACATTAAATATTCATCTGGAATTTCTAATTAGGACTCTTTGCCAAAGCTGCATAATATTGTAAATAATGTCCAGTTTCTTGCATAAATCAATCATTTTGCTTTACAAAACCATCTTATCACAAGAAACCATAAGTTATAATTTAGTTTTGCCTATACACTATACCGGTCAAAAGTTTAGGGTCAGTAGGATTTTTACATGTTTTAAAATAAGTGTATCCTGCTCACCAAGGCTGCATTTATTTCATCAAACATACAGAACAAATTGTAACATTATGAACTGTTATTGCACTATAAAATAACTGTTCAAAAGTAGTTTATCATTTAATTTAATAATTTATTCCAGTGATTTTAATGATGAATTTTCATCTTCGTTATTCAGTCACATGATCCTTCAGAAATCACTCTAATAATAATTATTATTATTATTATTATTATTATTATTATTATTATTATTATTAT
>CAIGQZ010000690.1:3326144-3338412 GCA_903798205.1 Danio tinwini | reverse complement strand
ATTATTATTATTATTATTATTATTATTATTATTATTATTATTATTATTATTATTATTATTATTATTATTATTATTAATGTATGTACCCAATAAATATATACAGTATATGTACAGTCAAGCCCGACTAGTATTTACTTTAAAGTGCAATTTAAAGACTAAACTTTGTTATTAAAGGTTATAACAAGCTTAACTTATAACTAGGCCCACAAAGAATGTGTAAGTTTAAAAATCCACAGATTTCCTCAGGTTTTTAGCCCATCATTGAGTCTATTTATTTACTTGTGAAAATGTGTAAAATTTATATTTAGTCCGTTTTTTTTTTTATAATTTCAGTAATAATATTAAGTAATCTAAAAATGTTTATTTGATTTATTTACAATACTGTTTGTAAAGTAATATTTCTGTCTTTTAGTAGATATAATATATAAGAGACTTGCTTTGTTTACCAAATAAGTGGATCTAATTGAATTTGCATTGTTAACATTAAATAAAACTTTAAAAAGGTATTATTTTTTCATTTAATATATTAAGTTTTTAGTTATGACACTCTCAAAAATCATTCCACATAAATACACAGATATTTTACAAAATTAAATGTTTGCAGTTTATGTCTGGCTCTAGTTATAACTAGGCAAGTTAGCTTAATTAAGCAAGTTACTGGACAACAGTGGTTTGTTTTGTAGACAATTATAAAATATATACTTTTTAAGGGGGCTAATATTATTGACCTTAAAATTGTTTAAAAAAATGTAAAAGCTAAATTAAATTAGACTTTCCCTAGAAGAAAAAAAATGTGAAATACTGTAAACATTTCCTTGGTCTCTTAAACATCCTTTTGAAAATATTTGAAAAAGAATTAAAAACGTATAAATGCACACACACACACACGCACGCACGCACACACACACACGCACGCACGCACGCACGCACGCACGCACACACACACACGTGGATGGACTGGGGGTGAATAAATTTGCCACTTTTTTTTCTTTGAACTATACCTTTAAGGCAAGGTTATTAACATCTACCCAGCATACCTCTGTTGATCTGGATGTCCAGTTGTTCTTCTCAGAATGTTCGATTGAATCATCTCACTTTGAGGTCAGATGAGCATCTGGTGGACCTTTGGCTTCCACGTGGCCATTGTAGAGAATTCTCCTGCCTTTCTGCTAACATTGCCAGATAGAATTAGAGATGACTGCCTCTGCTTGATGCACACAGCGTGTTAACCACAATAACTTATACGTGCTCCAATTCACACAACAAGGAACAGCAAATATCCTTGTGTAAAGATATTAAATAATGAATTTGTGTTATGTTTACCTACCGAGTAACACTATTCACGCCCAGGACTACATTTTAGGTCAGGGTTGAGAAAAATGAATAAAACATTGTAATATTTGTTTATTTGGTCACAATAGTGTGTTCTCTTCACAACAATGAAAGGATGCGTGTGTTGTACTTGTTCCTTCATTGTGCAAAAGAAACTAGACAAATATTGGCTTTGTATTCTGCAAATCATGGTGAAACTAAAGGTGTGGATCTTGTTTACACTTGATTTCACAAATACAGCACTTAGAGCTGGAAATAAAAGCATATTTGCTGTTGTAATGTGGTTTTTCAAAAGAATTTACAAATAGGTGTGTCATGTTCGGGGAAACGATTGTGTGAGACACTTCTAGGAACTAATTATACAAAAAAGGTTTAAGGTTGGATTTTTTTATGTAAATATTATTTGCATTTACTTTCAGTGCTTTGTTTATTTCATATTTTAAAATGTGCACACAAATATGTGGCTGGAAACATAGCTAATGCATGTTTCAATGCATTTTGGTAGAATTAATTCCTTTTCAACTGATTTTTATATGAAATCGTTCATTGTAAAAACAATTGTAAAAATGCACCTGTGCAATGCATTGTAAAAACACTGTAAAAATGCACCTGTGCAATGCATTGTAAAAACTATCAATAAAACACCACACTTTACTGTAATATTGTCTATAGTGTTTTATTTTATTTTATTTTTTTACACTTTTTAAAATGGCTGTAATGTTAATAGTAAAAACATGTAAAATGCTACAATATAAACCTGTAACCTGTTAACAATAACGTTATTTCATGTATTTTACCATAGCTGCAGTTTTTTTTTACCATGAGTTTAGTTTAATTTAATAAAAAAAGGATTACAGATTAAACAATCTGTAAAAAATACACCACAATTTACTAAATTATTTTTTGTTCTGTTTTAGTTTATTTTGCTTTTATTTTACACTTAAAAAAATGGCTGTAATGTTAATACTAAAAAAAACTGTAAAATGCTATACAGTAAAAATCTGTAACCTAGTTAACAGTAAGTGTATTTGATGTGTTCTACCATAGCTGCAGTTTTTCACATTTTATTTTATTTTATTTCTAAAAAAATACTGTAACATTAATGGTAAAAATACATTAAATGCTACAGTAAAAATCTGTTACATGGTTAACAATAAACGTTTATTTTATGTATTCTTTTTTACATTTAATTTAATTGAATTTAATCACAGATTTTTTTTTTTTTATCGCTGTAATGTTAGTTGTAAAATGTAAAATGCTACAGTAAAAATCTGTAACCTGGTTAACAATAACTTTATTTTATGTATTCTACTATATCTACATTTTTTTTACCCTACATTTAATTTAATTTAACAAAATATAAAATGATAAGTATTTTATAATATGACACAGCCATATCACCCTGCAGCCCAGGACCGGTTACTCATTGAAGCTAAGTAGGGCTGAGCCTGGTCAGTACCTGGATGGGCGAGCACATGGGAAAACTAGGTTGCTGTTGGAAGTGGTGTTCGAGAGGCCAGCAGGGGATGCTCAACCTGCGGTCTGTGTGAGTCCTAATGCCCTAGTGAAAGTAAAGGGGACACTATACTGTCAGTGGGCGCCGTCTTTCGGATGAGACGTTAAACCGAGGGCCTGACTCTCTGTGGTCATTAAAAATCCACGGTACTTTTCAAAAAGAATTGGGATGTAACCCCGGTGTCCTGGCTAAATTCCCTCTATGCCCTTACGATCATGGCCTCCCAATCATCCCTTATCCACTGAATTGGCTCTATCACTGTCTCTCCACTCCACCAATAGCTGGTGTGTGGTGAGCGCACTGGCGCCGTTGTCCTGTGGCTGCCGTCACATCATCCAAGTGGATGCTGCACACTTGTAGTGGTGTGGACAGACATCCCCCCCCCCATGATTGTGAAGCGCTTACACAATAAATGCGCTATATAAATGCACATTACATTACATATGAAATATTTAAAAGTTAAAAAGTTATTGTTAACCAGGTTACCACTAACATTACAGCCAACAATAAAAATTATTTACACTCAATT
Source organism: Danio tinwini (assembly GCA_903798205.1). Classification (NCBI taxonomy): domain Eukaryota; kingdom Metazoa; phylum Chordata; class Actinopteri; order Cypriniformes; family Danionidae; genus Danio; species Danio tinwini. Next base: position 3,335,035 of record CAIGQZ010000690.1, on the reverse strand, counting down.
TTACACTTTTAAAAAAGGTTGTAATATTAATGGTAAAGTTAAAGGTAAAGGCTAATTAATGGTTGATGGTAAAGGCTACAGTAAATTTTTGTAGCCTGGTTAACATTAAAATTCTATGTATTCTACCATAGCTGCAGTTTTTTTACCATAACTTTAAATATTTTTTTTTTATTTGTATTTTATTTTATTTTATTTTTTTTTTTTCCAGGCATTTGACCTATATTCAGGGTAGTATGCAAGGAAGTTAAAAGCGTAAAAGTACTGTATAACATGACACCTTTCCTTCAGATCACTTATAAATAGAATTTTTATGACCAATTGCCCAATGCTGTGATATATTTCCATTGACTTCTCAGTTCAGTCACCAGACTGATAGGAATGTTATTGTTTTCACGCTATATGCAGAGAGTTAAGGAAGGAATTCCAAACACAAGCATTTAACTGTGAAATAACAGCAAAGTAATTTCATTTCACACTTGTTTCTTGCATACGCCGGGAAAGAGGCTCCGTCCTCAGTTTAGGCTTCAAGATAAGGAGCAGGTTGGAAATCCTCGAAAGCCTAACACAACATGACTTTATGAAACCCCTCTCCATAGCCAAACACAGAATGTAAATGCTGCTAACTCAATTATGCTTTCTGCTCTGTGGAATAGTAATCCATTGTTCCTTGGGCTTTCCAATGGCTTCACGCTGGACTGAGACTTGCTGATAGCGGAATCTTGACTCTGCAGACAGACTTTCAAACATGCATGCACACAAACAGAAGGCCCTCGTTTCCCCCGCCTGAGCGCACATAAACAGCAGGCTTTATCAAACTGCTGAGCTATGGACTTGAGCAGATTCACAGTAGAGTCTCTCTGGTGAATCGCACTCAATAGCAGCACTCTCAGGCCCTGAAAGGAAGAGAAGTCTACATTGTCAACAGACACGCACGTCCAGGTGGCATGTTGGCACTTCATAGAGCTGGCACAAGTAGAAATAGTCATATGTAGGATGACTGGAAGATGCTTGATGCCTCTACTGCTTAGAAAAATGATCACCTCAGCATTCATACAGACTATTTTATTATGTCATTTGCAGACCTGTAGATATTTTGCTTTGCAACTTCATTTGTGAGTTTAGTTTGTTTCCCATAGAAATCTGATATGGCTAAATATGCAAATTACATATATGATATGCAAGATCTTATTTAAATTTTATATACAGTTTAAGTCAAAATTATTAGCCCTCGTTTGTTTTTTTAATCAAATATTAACCAAATGATGTTTAACAGAGCAAGACATTTTTCATGGTATTTCCTATAATATTTTTTTTTCTGGAGAAAGTCTTATTTGTTTTATTTTGGCTAGAATAAAAGCAGTTTTAGTAAAAAAAAAAAAAACATTTTAAGGTAATTATTATCCCTCTTGAGCACTTTTTGTCTACAGAACAAATCATTGTTATGCAATGACTTGCCTAATTACCCTAACTTGCCTAAATAACATAATTAACCTAGTTAAGCCTTTAAATGTCACTTTAAGCTGAACACTAGTATCTTGAAAAATATCTAGTAAAATATTATGTACTGTTATCATGGCAAAAAGAAATCAGTTATTAGAAATAAGTTATTAAAACTATTATGTTTAGAAATGTGTTGGGAAAAAAAGTGTCTTTCCGTTAAACAAAAATTGGGGAAAAATATATAGGGAGCTAATAATTCAGGGGGGCTAATAATTTTGACTTCAACTGTAAATAAAATATATGTCATATATGCAACATATATTTGAAACTATTGCATAAATGGCTGCTTATATTTTCAACCATTGGCATTTCAAATATGTACATACAGTATGTTTAAATATAAGTTTAATATATAATGTATAATTGTCATATTATGGCCATATAATTATATATATAATATATTTCAACATGTACATATTTGTAATTTTGAGTGATTGAAAAAAAAATTTAATTAGCATTTTTGCAACATTTCGAAATACACTCACCGGCCACTTTATTAGGGACACCTGTTCAACTGCTTGTTAACGCAAACTTCAAATCAGCCAATTACATGGCAGCAACTCAATGCATTTAAGCATGTAGGCATGGTCAAGATGATCTGCTGCAGTTCAAACTGAGCGTCAGAATGGGGAAAAAAGGTGATTTAAGTGACTTAAAACGTGGCATGGTTGTTGGTGCCAAATGGGCTGGTCTGAGCATTTCAGAAACTGCTAAACTACTGGGATTATCATGCACAACTATCTCTAGGGTTTTCAGAGAATGGTCCAAAAAAGAGAAAATATCCAGTGAGCAGCAGTTCTGTGTGCACAAATGCCTTGTTGATGCCAGAGGTCAGAGGAGAATGGCCAGACTGGTTCGAGCTGATAGAAAGGCAACAGTAACTTAAATAACCACTCGTTACAACCGAGGAATGCAGAAGAGGATCTCTGAACACACAACACGTCGAACCTTGAGGCAGATGGGCTGCAGCAGCAGAAGAGCACACCGGGTGCCACTCCTGTCAGCTAAGAACAGGAAACTGAGGCTACAATTCACACAGGCTCCCCAAAATTGAACAATAGAAGATGGGGAAAAACGTTGCCTGGTCTGATGAGTCTCGATTTCTGCTGCAACATTTGGATGGTAGGGTCAGAATTTGGCATCAACAACATGTCATAAAGCGCGAATCATCTCTGACTGGTTTCTTGAACATGACAATGAGTTCACTGTATGCAAATTGCCTCCACAGTAACCAGATCTCAATTCAATAGAGCACCTTTGGGATGTGGTGGAATGGGAGATTCGCATCTGTGATGTGCAGCCGATAAATCTGCAGCAACTGCGTGATGCTATCATGTCAGTATGGACCAAAACCTCAGAGGAATATTTCCAGTACCTTGTTCAGGCAGTTCTGAAGACAGGTTGTGCAACCCAGTACTAGTGTACCTAATAAATTGGCCGGAGAGTGTATACTGTATGTTGCAGTACATACAGTATGTGTAATTACCATATACCATTTTTCTATGTGGGAGTTCACTTTCAAAAAGCAAAATTTTGAAGATTATTTTTTGCTTTTCACCCCCTATTACCTCCTTACAATAACTTTATTTATCTAACAATGTCAGAAACATTTGCATTTATATCACATTTTCTGAGTTATTTCCTCTTCATATTGAGTTGCATGATTCTTTCCATTTTTGTGCTGTTTGCCGCTTTTTTGTCTGCTGAATGACTAAATGTAAAACGTAAATACAAAGCACGCCAAAATCTGTTTATGCAACTCACATGTGAATACATCTGTCCTGTCAATGGTTAGAGTGTGCCTGTTTTTGTTCCTCCAGTTTGATTAATTGGCTGTGTGGGCTTATTTAGCTTTATTTAAAGCTGCCATGACCAACCCAGGCTCATCGAAAATTTGTGCCTCGACCTACATGTTTGTGAAGCATAAAATACATGGAGCCAGGTACATTTTTTGCATGTTTCAGATGACAAATCCACTAGAGGGCACTGTTTACATTTTTTGCTAATATGAAATACATTACTTTAGGGTGCGTTTTGTTGCATGTTTCAAAAACACGTCCTCTTGTACATGTTCACAAGATGTTATACAAATCACCAAGCGAACCACTGACTTACAGTTGAATTCAGAATTATTAGCCTTTCTTTGAATTAGTTTTTCTTTTTTAAATATTTCCCAAGTGATGTTTAACAGAGCTAGGAAATATTCACAGTATGTCTGATAATATTTTTTCTTCTGGTGAAAGTCTTGTTTGGTTTATTTCAGCTAGAATAAAAGAATTAAATTTTTTAAAAACCATTTGAAGTTCAAAATTATTAGCCCCTTTTAACCTATATATTTTTTTCGATAGTCTAGAACAAACAATCATTATACAACTTGTATAACTTGCCTATTTACCCTAACCTGCCTAGTTAGCCTAATTAACCTACTGTAGTTAAGCCTTTTATTGTCACTTTAAGCTGTATAGAAGTGTCTTAAAAAATATCTAGTAAAATATTATGTACTGCCATCATGGCAAAGATTAAATAAATCAGTTTTTAAAACTATTATGTTTAGAAATGTGTTCAAAAATCTTCTCTCCGTTAAACAGAAATTGGGGGAAAAAATAAACAGGGGGGGCTAATAATTCAGGGCGTTTAATGATTCTGACTTTAACTGTATACCCATCCCTAAACCCATGCAAAAGCAAACAAGAAAAGAGAAAAGTGCACTGCGACCACAGAGTTTTACATTGATTAAATATTGCTTTTATCATCACAAGCACAACACTGTACAAAGTGAGCTACAGAGAGGAAAAGTTGTACATACAGAGATAGAAAGGTGTGGGGCAAATGTATTTTATTACAAATTAAGAACATAATTTAGGTACTTTTGTGGCATTTATTTGGTGTTTTGCAAAGACCTGCATTAAATAATCCTTTACTCATTGATAATACATATTGATAATGTAAATATTATTTGTGTGAAAATGAACAACTCCATTTTACCCAGAAACCACACGTTAGAAAATATATTTACAGTCTAACAAAAAATGTGGACTGACTTTTAAGGCACATATTTCCAGTGTTGGCCATGACACATGCATAAACCTTATGTCATTCCTTCTCTAACTGATAAATTATATACATATTTTAAATACTTATACTACAGTTAGAGTGTGAGTCAAGGACTTGCCAGGGCTGCGTTCTTGTGATTTACAGAGATGAGCAATTATAAAGAATATTCAGATGAAGTGGAACTTTATGGTTTTCAGCTGGAATAACTCAAAGTAGCAGAGATACTACCAATTATATTGCATTGTATAGCTTTCCATTGAGTTCAAGAACTTTGGAGAGTGCCACCCAGAGACCATCCTCTATGTTCAATTGTGGCCTGTATTTATTTTTAATGTGCGTGAGTGCCATAAAGGTGTCAGAAAGTTTAACCTGATGCCATAAAATCAATTTGCTGCATCTGATTCTATGGCTATGTCTTTAATATAACGTAATCACCCCAGGGGTCGCAAAAAATAAATAAATTAAATCTAAAGGCTCATGGCTTTTTATTTGCATGTTGTTTTTTATGTTTATTATTACCATGTTAACAATGTTACTATTAACTACTATTTTGTTCTTTAGTAGGTTATGGATAAATTATGGTAATTCTAATAGTTAAAAAAAATGACTTTGATTTTTGAAAACCGCTAAGAGATACCTCTCATGGGAAATTGTTTGTGTGTGTGTGGGGGGGGGGGGGTACGGTAGTTTATGTTCACCCTATACAATGGTGTCTGAATGAAAACATACTGTAGTTCATACAATATTTTAGGCTGTTAAAACAATTGTGTTCAGTAGTAGAATTTGCCAGAAGAAATACATTACACATGATGAAATTGGCTTTAAAATCAGACCATTAAATGATGCCAGATGCAGAACATTCTTGAGAACAAAGCTGATTGGAGCAAAAGATTTGAAATTATTTAAAGAGACAGTTCACCCAAAAAAAAAAAGAAAAAAAAAGTGAAACCTAAAAGTGAAACCTGACTTCCATAATTTTTGTTTTTCCTATTATGGAAGTCACTGGTTACAGGTTTTCAGTTTGTTTTTGGGTGAACTATCCCTTTAAATCAGTACATAATAACTTAATCATTGTGTCTGATTTTTTTGTCAGATGTGCTGTAAAAATTACCATTTATTGTATCTCACCTGAAGTGGTTACTTTACATCAGGAATCATCAACTATATTTGTCAGAGGGCCAAAGTTTTACTAGGCTGGACCCCCAAGTAGAAAATCTAATAAAAATCTCATTTTGGCTTAACATTATGTTTAATGTTTATACTTTTTCAATTTCATTACAAAACTGAAGGCATTTGATTCAGGCTCCCATCACCTATACCACAGTAACCACTAAGAGTAATTATTTTTGCCTCAACTCAATTAGGCTAAGTCAACAAGGGGAAATGTAACTTTAGCCATTGTTTAAGCACTGTGAGTAGCCCGTTTCAGCATTGTGATTTGAATTGAAGCCCTCTTAACGTTTCATTTGAACATTATTTGTGACCTGTTTTGTTCTGGTACCAGGGTATTTATTTACCATGCTTTTTTAAGTTGTGCCAGATTGTTTTTCCTCCTTTTTTTAGTCCTGAGGCAGACATCCCAAGTCTCCCGGAAGATATGTGAGTCTCCCTACAAATGCATAGAGACTCTTGGATGCCCGCAAATGAATGATTATCTTCCAGAAATCGCGCATTGTCTTCCTGCTCATTAAATACATTGCGCACCTCTCTCCACCACATCTCTTTTTGCTCTTCATCACACACGCGTCGCTCGCACTCTGCCTACACCAGGTTTCACTTACACTAAAACCTGTTTGAAACAATAAATGCTTAACGCCGCATGGTCTGTCTGAGTCTGTCCTCATTTCGAAGTGTAGCCTTATAGTCATAAATGGTGGTTATTCTGACAAGAGACTCAGTTGTTGTTATTTTTAGATGCTTTAATAATGTGGACCACTATTTTCTTTTTGATCCTCACAATTTTGGAATCCAGTTGCGGGCCGGATTGAATGGCTCAGCGGGCCGGATTTGGCCCACGGGCCGTCAGTTGATGATCAGTGCTTTACGTTGTGTGGATGATTTAATCAAGCTTCTATTAACTAGCAGATGAAGGTGAAAACTGTCTCATCACCTCTTGAGAATCAGCCTGAGATTAAAATATGTCATCATAATGTAATCCAAAAAAAAATATATATAAATAAATTATCAGTAGATGGGGGTGGCTACTCAATGGCTCATCCTTTAAGATCTTATTTAATCTGTTCAAGTTCATTAAGATGAAGGGTAAGAGGAAAAGACATGGATTTGAGTCGCCGGGGAAAAGAGGGGGTGTGGGATCTCAAAGGAAAGCCGATGCCTCATCACGCTCGTGCAAAGATACGCATAATTACTTAAGCTTTCACCATTTTAAAGACACTTCTCGCCTAATGTCCAGAAATAACCATCCGTGGGCACGGGAAGCAGGTCAATGCAAACACTTTCTCTTTTGCTTTTTAAATAGCGCCACATGATTCGGCTCAAAATCTATGCTGGATGAATCACATTGTGGCAGGCGAGATCACGCATGCGAATGTGCATGATAAGTATGATGTGAGTTGTCAAAGCGCATTATGCGATGTGCTGGAATGTGGACAGCTTGAATAGCAGCAAACAGGATGTGTATCAGTGTGCATTAAAACCACCAGTATGATTGGTCCTGAAATGAATGGCTGTTCTGTGCCCGTGGAGAGTGTCCAACAAAAACGCAGAGGTTTTATTATTCCTGGTATTTGTCACGATAATGCTGAACTAGCTTTTTGTCAAAATGTGTAATCTCTCAACGTCCTGATAATCCATTAGTATGATGGCACATATCCATCCATTGGTAATTGTCTTGAATATGTTGAGGAAGCCACAAAGTTTCTTCAATCTTTGCGATTTGATAATCCCACTAAACCATGACTCATTCTCAGGCAATATTTCAAATGAATAAAAAACATTTTGAGGGATTTAACTTGTGATTTTTACTCATATTCTGATCTTGGTCCATGTAAACATGCAGTGAGAGTTTAAATGGAGTTCATTATCAGTACATGTTGATTTTTTTTTTAAATGATAGGATTACTACCTCACCAAACACTGCATGTGCTTTATTGAACTTCCACTGTCAAGATAACGCTGAAATAGGTTTTTGTGAAAATGTGTAATCTTTCAATGTCCTGATAATCCATTAGTATGATGGCACATATCCATCCAATGGTAATTGTCTTTGAATGTGTTGAGGAAGCCACAACATTTCTTCAATCTTTGCTATTTGATAATCCCACTAAACCATAACTCATTCTAAGGCAATATTTAAAATGAATAAAAACAATTTGAGGGATTTAACTTGTGATTTTTACTTTAATTCTGATCTTGGTCCATGTAAACATGCAGTGAGAGTTTAAATCGAGTTCATTGTCAGTACATGTTGATTTTTTTTTTAAGTTGGTAGGATCACTACCTCACCAAACACCGCATGTTCTTTTATTGAACTTTCATGTCTCAATCAATAGTAAAAGACAATAATTGTAAAACATACCAGAAACCTTCTCCTCTTATCTGCAATTTAAGCATGCATTCATCTGGTTTTCTTCTCAATTTATTTAGCACAGTTTATTAACATTGAGAATTCAAGGATGGACAAACAGACATGTTCCATTTTGTTGCTTTTATGTCGTAAAAAAAACAAGTGTTGAACGTTTGCAGCCTGATATGACAGTATAAAGGTGATTTATAGAAGTGCAACATGATCCATGCCAGAATATGGAAAAGATATTGCTTGTAATTAAATGCACTTCATTGCAGTAGTATAGCAATGCAGTTTGGTGGATTAATGAATTAAGATACATAAAACCTGTTGTGGTACATGAATGTCTAAAATAGCCTTTTTAGTACGCACCATTTTGCTCACATTTCATAAGATATGCACATTATGGCAAGTTCAGACCAGACAATATCAGCCAGATTTCGGTGTCATGGTGATTCATACACAGCATAGAGCATTCAGACATAAAAATCCATCATTTTATCTCATAGTGGATCGCAGCCGAGCCAGCACCATGAAGAATCAAGTACTCTGACATGCTTCTTGTCCATGAAATGGTATGAATTTAGGAGCCCAAACTGCATAGTCTCACACAGAGACTATCATAACAAAGAACAAAAAGGCTGTGTGTAGTCTGAACCTGACATTATACAGATGCTACGGTGAGCTCTTAAACAGAAAGTTCACCCTTAATAGAAATTCCGTCATCATTTACTCACCCTCATGTAATCCCAAACCTGTGTGACTGACTTTCTTCTGTAAAACATGAAAGAAGATATATATATATATATAT
>CAIGQZ010000690.1:3273968-3296468 GCA_903798205.1 Danio tinwini | reverse complement strand
GGGTGTCAACTCAGTACCTAGAGAGCTGTGGCCTTGCTGAGTTTAGTTCCAACCCTGCTTCAACACACTTACCTATAGGTTTAAAACAAGCCAGATGGACTCGTTAGAATTATCAGGTGTGTTTAATTAGGATTAAACCTAAACTGTGCAGAGCTGTGGCTCTACAGTCACTGAGTTTGACACCCTGGGCCTAAAAAGCTGATTTGAAATTTCTAAAGTCTCAGAAAAAAATATTGCAAAATTATACATGCACACAATAATATTCTCTTACTTGTCATACTGCTTTACGTCATGGTCACAAGCCTCTTTAACTACATTGAAGACTCTATATATAAACAAGCAGTTAAAATGATGGACTTAAAGCCTATGCAATGTGATGTTTTAATTACACATAACCTTTTTAGTTTGGATAGTTTTATTAAATTAAATAGTTTCAAATTGTTTTTTAAATGTTTAAATTATCATGTTCCAATGGTGTTTTCAGATCTAACCAGTAGGCGTCAAACCTCACACAGAGTCACATGAGCAACTGCTAATGGTGACTGTCTAGTGCCAAAGTGTAAGTCCTCTTTTGGTCAATCTGTTTTCTCTGTTAAGTGGGACTACTTGTGGAATTATTTACCTGTTAACCTAAACTGAGAAAGTAATATAAATGTTTTTTAGTAGTGTACTTAAAAAGTGGTTAAAAACAAAACAGCAGTGTTTGCACAAATAGTCTATTAGTTTGTTTGATCATGCTGCCTTTGCTTTTGCTTTACAGTAATTTTATGTAAAGAATTATAATGTTCTGTATATGCATCTATTTAATTTTCATTTTGCAGTGGGCAGGTGTTGAGAATTAACAAGTCTGCTAAAACACTTAAACAAATGCATTTGGCTGTCCAGTGTAATTGTGATGTTCATGTCAAAATAAATAAGTAAATAAAAGCACAGGAGGAAAATGAAAAACACACTAACTGTGATTAAAGTGTTTAATTGTATAGAAGATTGTATCCATTCAACTTTCATTGCAGTCAATTTGCACATTTTTTTCAGTTAATGAATGTATTCTTTAATTATTATATGTCCACTGTACTTGATAAAACACTTTTATCAATAGTGCTTTCTGTGTAACACTTTATTATGCATTCATCCATATAGGCCCCTGTAGTCACACGTTTAGACTGATGGAATAATTTCTGCACTGCCCAAAGGGCCACATGACTGACATGTAAAGCAACCACTGAGAGTTCTTTTTTTGTCAGCATCATGGTTAGGGGTGTTAAAATGTAATATCCCTAAAATAACAGACCAGCGTATAATAAAAAAATCATGCATTCAAGAACACAATCTTAAGTCATCAAGAGTTTATGCTGTGAACTTTGAAAAGTGTCCAACTTACCCTGACAAGCACTCATTGTCACAGTTGTAAACACAATGGATTTCTTCTTCCATAAAGGATTTGCCATCACAATGGCTTTGTTCTTGTTTAATGACACAAAAAAAGATGAAATGAAAATAATCCTGTTGTATAATTCTATACTGAAAAAACAGAAAAAATTGTATTGTCAGGAAATTTTAGTATAGTCTATAACACCTGAAATAGACCCTAGATGCCTGACACATTGGCAAACCAGGGGTTTCATTCTGTGTTTAACAGTGGATGAGCCTAGAGTGGATCTTCAAAAAAATAAGTCAGTCTATAACTGACTGCAGTATCAGTACATTGTATCGGCAATTGCCTATTCATTAAGGCATCGAAAGCAGCCCAAGGGCAGGCCGAGGGCCAAGTCAGGCAGAGTGAGGACATGAACTCCTCCAGAATAAATACAGTTTCATCTGAAAAAGCAAAACATTAGAGTTTCCCACGGGCAATGCAGTTGGACAACAGGACTTACAAATGAAAGGTAAAAAATAAGAGGATATGACATGGCAAAAAAAGTTTTCACCTAATTTCACCTAAAATATGCTTTAATATACATAAATTAATGGCTTGTCATTTAAAGGAAGAAAGAGACCCTGTTCATTAAAAAAAAGAAATAAAAAACAATAAAATTTTAGTTTGCAATTGCAAATTTAGTTATAAATTTAGTACATTTGAGTTCTATATGTCAAATAGAAGTATATGACCATTCAAAAAAAAGTTTAAGTGTGATTTCAGTGGTCAGTGTATTAATTGAACAGAAAATGACTTTGCATGCATATTAAGACATATCAAAATTAACAGACATCTTCTTTTCCGTTTTTATATTAATGTAACCTAAAACAACTACAATTTTGTTTCCATGAGTAATTATCTTTTGAATCAAATGTGCAGTTCAACCCAAAATAAACTTTTCATTACTTTAGAAGACTTTAAATGTCCCATAAAATTAAAGATGTCCCATGAAATTTAGATGTTAGTATCAGTATCGTTAGTTTTTAAGGTGTCTATAAGCTAGTTTGCTCCAAAACAATGAGACAATTCGCATTTAAAATGATATAAAACTGACAAAAAAATTTAAAGCTTGCAGTTTGTCACTTCTGCCTAAATGGATCACCAATTTTATTCACGTCACCTCATACTTCAGTTTCTCATCAAATCATAAACAATCAAATGTTCTCTAGTATCTGACGAGCCCTGCCCCCTTCAAGACGCTTCTCATTTGCTTTAATTTGATGCGCTTGATCTCAACCATTCTCACTGGCAGAGCGGTGATAAAACAAAACGCTATTGGCAGTTTTTTTAAAGGGGAGGAGCTACACTATGTCCCATCCTCTCTTCGTGTTTCGGTTGAGATTACGTCAAACATTGAATAAAAGTGCATATTTCAAAGCATGTCATGGGACCTTTAAATGAGAAATTTTGAAAATCAATAACAGGGCTTCAGGTAATTTAGATTTGAAATAACGTAGATATAAAAATAATAGATTTACGCCCCTATTCAGCGTCAACACTTGACAGAGGGGGTGTCTGAAGTTGGGGCTGATGCAATCGTCATAGCAGCGTCAGCCAATGAAATTAGTCAGCAATAGACCACTATCTGAGCTGGTGTATTTACATACAGCTATCTGATTGGCTGACGCTTCCGTCGGCGCTTGAAAAGTTGAGCAAGTCCCAACTTCTGCAGCGAGCAACGCCTCTGAAGCGGCGCCGAAGTTAAATCTACCAACATTATACTGAGATTCAAAAATAACACCATGGTTTATCCTGAATTAAAGCTTTTTATGTGTAAATCTGTGAATCCTAAAAAGAATACTCTTTCAAGCGAGACTTGTATGTGCTTTGTTTTAAATTACAGTAAGTAATCGCTGTATTCTCCAGACAGACTGTGTCCTCGTTGCACCCATGTAGATCCTGCTGAAAAAGCTCTTCTTCCACTCACACAGCCACTGTGAATAATTGGTAGGAGAGAGTTCCTCTTGAATGAACAGTGAACTTCATCTAATAAGACCGCCTTGGGCTCATAAGCAACGTCAGTGCAACTAAAGAACAGTAGTTAGAGATGAGAGCCGCCAGAGAAGACAGGCTCTATTACACTGTCCAAGACCTTGAAAATGAAAAAAGGGAAATCGAGTTCTTGTTCAAGGTCATGAGTTCAACTGTCAGAGAATGCACATACATGAAAATGTATAGCTGGTCCCTTTCCAGTTATAAGGTGTGTTTGTGTACACTTTTGCATTTCGGAAAGTTTAGTAATAGTGGTGGCACGGTGGCTCAGTGGTTAGCACTGTCGCCTCACAGCAAGAAGGTTGCTGGTTCCACACAGTCCAAAGACATGCGCTATACTGTAGGTGACTTGGGTAAACAAAATTGGCCGTAGTGTATGAATGCCAGAGTGTGTATAGGTGTTTCTCAGTACTGGGTTGTGGCTAGAAGGGCATTTGCTGCATAAAACATATGCCGGAATAGTTAGCGGTTCATTCTGCTGTGGTAATGATCATTCTGCTGTGAAAATGATCAGTATGCTTATGATAAACTGCTGTTTGCTTTCAAGCTCTGCTTAAGTTGCTTGACGAGTGTGCACATGAAGCAATGCTCCGGTGAGTGCCAGCACACACATATATATACATCTCGACCTGCGAAAATGTTTCTCTATATGTTTTCATCGAAGTTGCTTACAATACTTATCAATCCACAGAATTTGTAATGTGGCCATTTAGAGGCCATTTCTGGTTATTGATGTCAGAATTGATTGTTATTTTGGATTGGATGTGTGAATGGGCGTTTCCGGAAAAATTCCGGAACGATCTTGCCTGTGTGAACAGTGCTTTTTTGAATATACTAGTAAAATCGTTTCGGAAATTTTCCAGGTATTTACCGGTATCACTGTGTGAAAGGGACTAAATGGTTACTGTGGTAACCATTTAACGTGACATAATTTCCTGTATCTTTTCTAATTTCTTGTATCATAATTATGGAATATGGTAGATTATGGTACAGTAACTGGAGTGATACATGTTTGGAAACATGTTTTCACAAGATCATTATTCATAAACAATTTTTAATTTTCCCAGTGATGGGTTTAAGCTGGAATGGCATGCGTTGTGTAAAAGATATACCGGAATAGTTGGCGGTTCATTCCGCTGTGGCGACCTCTGAAATAGAGACTAAGCCGAAAGTAAATGAATGAAAGAATAAATTTATGAATGTAAAATTGTTGTAAAATTAAGAAAATTATCGATTAGGGAGCAGTTATACAAATGGTGGGAAAATATGCCAATTTAAATGATGATAAATCATGATTTTTAGCTACATAAGACACATTTTACTGAAAATATCAGATTGTTAGAGCTGTATCCTATTGTGATCTATCACATCAATAAAACCTCTAGAAAGAGCAGAAAAAAAAGCTTTAAACACCACATGTACTCTCAGTTATAAATTCACCAATATAGTCACTTCCAGCACTCAGGTAGAGTCTCGTTGTAAGTTTAATGATGAAGGTACAATGGCTGTGTTGAAATGAGGCTTACCTAACAGTGGGGAATGGTTGGTCTGAATAATCTAAACAGACAGTGGTGCCACAGCAGATAACGTGTTTGAGGTTGAGTAGCTTAAATAAAACAGATAGACCACAATGGGGAGGAGAGGAACCACTTTGTTATACCACAGAAGAACAATGAAGAGCAAATGTGTGCGTGCTCAAGTATTTGTGAATAACTGTAACTTCAGATATGGGCTGGAATGGTCGCTAATTGAATATTCACACTGGGTCAGTGGTCTTCACAGTGGGCCATGGGAGGTCTGAGAACTAGTGAGAAGCTTAATGAAGCACACAGCGTGGGAGGCTAATGGAACAATTACTGGGTTAATTTGACCCACTAATCAAAGAACAGAACATGGAGCAATGGAAGAAACAAAAATAAAATAACATTTTTGTACTGTCTATGATAATATCATAATTAGTGTTTTAATGATGTATTGTAGGAGTAAAAACAAATAAACACATCTTGAGAGTCCAAAGGCATTCACAGTGTGATGACACTCATTAGAATGCAGTTAGAATGAGCCTATAATTAATTCAATCCATATTCATATTCACAAGATAAGATTCAGATGTATTTCAAGAGGTTTATGTCAGAGTTATGTCCTCAAACTGCTTCCTTTTTTGTTGCTTTGATTTAGATTTTTGTTTTGTCTGTTGTAGTAGTAGTTTTAAATATGTTCAAATAATGTTCAGCATTGTGATGTGAAACTGTGGCCAAGATCTGCCTGGAACGATTTCAGCTGTGCGTCTGAAAAAAAAACTGTATAAACAAACAAATAAATAAATAAAGAAAGAAAGAAAATATGAATCAATGTATAATAATAAACATTTACAACATTGCAGGTTTGTTGTGTATGGAGTTAAATAAAAATGCAGATTCGCTGTCTGACAGTAGGTGGCGCTTAGGGAAAAGCATAAATACAGCATTTCCACTGTTACACTGGAACGCAAAGCAGCGCAGCATAACTTTCTGATTCAGACACTCACTTGGGAAGAAAGTCAGTCTGAATGTTTGAAAGTCAATCAATTTTTACATATTTTCAAACAAACATTCCATTTTTTTATTACATAAAATGTTCTTAAATCCAATTTTAAAGTTATTTGATTAGTAAGTAAGTAATGTGGATTTTTATAGCACATTTATCGTGTATGGCCATACACCTAAAGTGCTTCACAATCATGAGACCACCACCAGTGTGCAGCATTCACTTGATCGTAAGGGCCGATGGAGGGAATTTGTCCAGAACACTGAGGTTACACCTCTACTCTTTACGAGAAGTGCCAGGGGATGTTAAATGACCACACAAAGTGTCCGGACCTTGATTTAACTTCTCATCCAAAAGACGGCGCCCACTGATAGTATAGATTTGCTTCACTTTTTATTGGGGCATTAGGACTCACATAGACCCCTGCTGGCCTCACTACCACCACTTCCAACAGCAACCCATGTGGTCTACCATCCAGGTACTGACCAGGCTCAGCGCTGCTTAGCTTCAGTAAGTAAACAGTCTTGGTCTGCAGGGTGATATGGCTGTGTTACAGTAAAGTTACCATCTTAGAATATGCAAGCACAGAAATAATATCTTGATACTATTTTTTTTTGCACTGCTGTTTGTTACAAACATTTGTTTACTTTTTAATTACACTTTATTGTAAATTGTTTTCCTGTATTTAAATATTAAATGTATGGTAATACTTTATTTTAAGGAGTCCTTGATACACATTCCATGTACTTACTATGGTAGTTACAATAAATTATGCATAATTACATGTGACTAACCCTTAACCTAGCCTGCATTCTAACCCTAACCATGTAATAAGTACATATAATTAATTAATATTACTCAATAGGTAAATACACTGTAAGATGGACACAATATAATAAAGTATTTCTTGCCAATAAACTTAAGTTTTTAACATGCTTTTGTAATCTAACACAATACCATCCCAATGCCATATCCGTGATAAAATCTATAGCAGTTATTATAATAATAATTTGATACCACCACATACCTACTTCATTTCAAAAGCAATAAAACCAACAAGCTTCTCCATATAATAATGCACATTTAAGTATATATGAAGTTAATTGGAATTGCTCAGTACATGATGTAAACAGAGCACTGTAAAGTATATTTGTCCAAAACCTGTTTTTCTTGTACATATTAGTTATCAAACTGGTGCCACAAACTTCTCAGCTGAGGAACCAGCATACGGTCTCTGTCTCTATTGGCAGAGGAAAGTGACATATGGGTCTGTGTGACACCAGTGATAAGCACTCTATCCACTCACAGGAAAATGACTGGCCTGTTCAGTGTTGTTTGATATTGGGCCAGTTACCTGAAACCTCTAAAAATAGTTTGCTATCATCCGGTACATTAAAATACCTCATAAGTAATGACTGAAAATATGAAGTCACAAGAAGAATGTGAAGCTTATGAAGTATGCTGCCTAATTCGAATAAATTTGTGGGTTTCACTTTTTTTTAAGCTGTCCTTTTCCCAGTGTACCTGTTCGTTTAACCACTGAGTGATGTTAGTTAATTAATTACATGCACTTAATATATTGTTAAGATAGGAACAAAGGTTAGATTTAGGGTTAGTTGCATGTAATCATGCATAATTATTTGTAATTGCTACGTACATGTACATGGAACTTGTGTAATAGACAATAGTGGTGAAGAAAACGTGTTACAGATTTTTAAAACGCACTTTACATCAGAGGACAGTTTACACTTACTATTATGGATATATATCTGTTAATAGTTTAAATCCTGTATTTTAAACAATGCATCATTATCTGGAATCCTGGTGCCCATTAGAAAGTTTTTAATTAACTGCAAAGTTAGCATTCTGACTAGTCATTGCCTCAGTAAAAGCCAGGTGTAATTAGTGTGTAAAGCTACGTTAGCTACACTTTTTCTTTGTTTCTTTTATTAAATCACAAAGATATCATTCAAACAACTCTTGGTGTCAGGGGGGAAAACTATTGTTTTAAGAAATGTTACCTCAAGTGAAATGGATAGTTTTATAAATATGCATGTAATCTTGTTGACATTTGATATGCTGTAATTTAAGCACTCAATTACCTGGAATCTTGGTGCCAAAGTTTCACTAGTTAGTTTTTAATTAACTACAAAGTTACTAGTCAAACTAGTCATTACCACAGTAAAAAGCAATTATATCTAATGTTTTAAAAAATGTTACCACACTTTAAATAAGTACTGGTTTTATTAATTAGATATACAGTGAATAAATGTTCTTGCTGAAAAATAATCGTTCGCACTGGTACAGTATCAACAATTGTGATGCAGATATCAAGTTATCATTTATCTAAACCATAGTAAATGACAAAAAAAACAATAAACAAATCAAATTAAGTGCTGATGATAAATAAAAAAGTGTTAGCCACTGTTTGTGCTATGAACAGTTACAGGTGAACGTAAAATGATAACAATATTGGGAAAAACTGTAGGTTAATAGCGATACAGACAGAAATATGTTGAAACGGCTTGCCATATTCGTTTTAAAAGCGATCTTACCTGCGTTTCTAAGTTTCTTGTTTCTGTAGACGGAGAAGATCACCAAGAGGTTCCCCAATATATCAACCACGATAGTGAAGATCAGAAAACTGCCCAAAGTTGTGGCGACCCAGGGAGGGCGATTCAGAGTGTTCTCATGAGGGCTCAGTGAAGAACTGTTCATCAAGCCGCTGCCATTTATTTTCATTTTATCTTCACTTCAGAAATCCTCGCCATAAATCATAGGACTTGATTCCATTGAAAAACCATGTGTGGCTGTTATTGCGTTTGCGTAAACGTGCGTAAACTGAAGCTCTGTTATCATGTCATGGTCATCGATGGTGCGCACGCCTTCACGGTCTGAGCGCGGACATGTGTCCGCACTTTTATAGCTTTCTGTCTACATCAGATTGTTGGTATGTGACATCCGACAGCAAGTTAAGTTCTCCTCAAATGCCCATGGATGGGTGATACTGTCTGTAGATCGCGGTTACGCTGCCCCGCTGTGGAAGACAACGAAATCGGCAAGGAATTTGGGTCGGAGAAGGTTCAGCTTCTTTCACATCCACACGCGATTACTTATGCATGTGTTCGTTCATTATTTTTGGTCATTCATGCTGTATCTACGTCGAAATCGACGTATTTCTTTAGTTTATTCAAGCGTTGTGAGGAAAATAATTAGCTGCATATTGGTTAAAACATGGAGTCGTCGAGTTCAAACACTGCTGAGAGTGATTCTTGAATTATTAGTAATCCCCTTAAGCAAGATTTTTTTTACACCAGATTGCTCTATGTCTGTTTCTGTAATAGACAAAAGGTATTTAAAGTCACAAGATGAAGTATTAATGCCATGGATATCAGAGCTGTTCAAAATGCACTTGATAGCAAACCTTATTTTCAAAAGTAAGATAGATATTTCACTTTTTAGATGCATTTATACATTTTTTATTACTTCTGATAAATTCCAGTTATTTCTTAGAACAAGTTACAAACCATGTCAAATTTGTTTTCAAATTTGAATTCACCTTATGCAATACTTGATTGAGTTCAATATCTGTCAGGGTTGCAAAGTATTATATTACACAATATTAACCATTAAGCAGATCTAAGTAAATTATCTTTTTGCTCAAACTGAAGTAATTTTAAGTTTGATAAATGGCACTGTAGTACCATACAGCTCAATTCAGTCAAAATGATGTTCTCTTCAAAAATATTTCTCAAAGGTGACTTGCTGTCTCTATTGTCTAAATAAAAGCATCCTGAAAAAGCTGCACAATTATAACATTTAAAGATTTATTTTTTTTGTATTACCTTATATGTGTATATTTATCAGTTCATTCATCTTTAAAAACACTACTTTATTAAAACTGTTAAAGGTATTTTTCTGAAAATATAAACATGAATTTTGAAATCTGCACTGCTGGTGTGTTGCGTGTAAGTGCTTAGAAAAAGATATAAATTCTAATAAACACGTTGACCTTTTTTGAAACTGTCTAATTGGGCTTTTGACTTAAAGCCTTAGAGCTACTGAGACATATCCAGCGTGACAGCTTCCCTCTAGGAAAAAGTTTTTTTTTCATTATTATTACGCCATTATCACCTTGCTCTAATAGGCATGCAGTCAGCCACATATCAAGCATGAAAAGTGTGAGAAGAGTTTTAAAACATATCCCTGATGGTGTTATCAGCAATTCCTCAGTGCATATTATTCTAAAGAAAATATGTGCCGTCTTATTCTGTTATCTAAATGTAGAGTTTTCCAACCGCCAGATGGAGATGAAAAAGCATCTGAGCAGCAATAATAAACTGCCCCTTAAAAACAACCTTTAGAGCATTCAGCTGTCCATTTGCACATACAGCCAAATGTATTCGTCATAGAGTAATGTGGTCCAAATACTCTTTGGACTGTGGTTCAGCACCATGCATTAGCTTTGCATTGGAGGATGCCTGTTGGTGCCAGCCTCTTTATATAAACCACACTGAATAGTTGCAGTTTTATCTCTCAAATACACTCTCCATTTCAGACATCAGAGCTATACATTCAGTGTGTCAGAAGTTAAATGGGTTATATCATATATCTTAAATACTTTCCGCCTGAGGTCCACTTCTTAAGTTAGTCAGGGTGTTTTGCACCAAAAACTGGTGATAATTTAAAAGTTTTCATGATCTCTATAGCATGTACAATTACTGTAAATGGAAGGCTTAATGCCATTGTGTTTTATAACATATCCATGGTATTCTATTTTCATTTTGGAGGACTCCTGCAATAGGTTCACAACCATCCAAGGTCAAAAAGCACTTTCATTTTCTCATATGCTTCACATCAACTTCTTTCTCAGAGTTCAAATTAGATGTTAAATACCCAAAAAAGTCCTTTCGAAATATTTCTAAACAGCTATCGCAATTAAAATGAAATGTGTAAACATATTGTTAGTTCACTAAGAATAATAGGCAATCACAAACATTTGGGTTACTCTTATGAATGCCCTCTTACAAATTCTATAATTATGACACAATCAATAAATGAGATTAATTTCTAACTTCAATGACAATGAAGGGAGTTGGAGTTTTTCTTGAATTGCTCAAGATTATGTCAACAGCCAGACGAGCTAAAGTGTCAGAGTATATATATTATTTGAGGGCATTAGGTTAATCTGTTAAGAATCTGGGTAAATAAGTTTCAAAAGTAAAGCTGTAATTGCTGATGACAAATGTCTGGTGGTACAGAAATGAATCTTTCCTTTAGATCAGGGGTTCCCAATCTTTTCAGCCCGCGACCCCCAAAATAACAATGCCAGTGACTCGCGAGCCACAAATTCCTTGGAGGTGTAAAATATAAATATACAAACATTGCGCACACAACAATAGGCCTATATAAACACAGACTAGCAACCATTTAATTTTTATAGTCATTTATTAATTTGGATCATTTAATATTAACCTCACCAAATGAGACCCGTTGGCACAATGTTTTAGCACAAGTCTATTCTTGATTTAATTTTGGAGACTGCCAATCAGAGGTGATCCTCAATGTTTACATGTGGCCTGTATTTCATTTGATTGCCATGAAGTTGTCAGAAAGTTTTACCTGGTGCTATAAAATCAATCTGCTGCAGATAACGTTATTGCTGTGTTGTTAATCTAACGTAAACACACAATCCTATGAAAACAATAATTGAAAGGCTGATGGCTTTTTGTTTGCATGTTGTTGCTTTTTTATGTAACTATTAACTACTATTTGTTATCTTCTGGTGGTTATGGCTGAAATATTTTAATAGTTTAATAAAATAGATTTGACTTTTGGAAATCACCAAGCGACCCCCTGTCATTGTCCCACGACTCCCACTTTGGGGACCACTGATTTAGATGACAAGTAGTGCATGCAAAATCATATACTTCCCTTGTATATAGTAGGAGAAAAACAGTATGAGACACTAATAATACATCGTACTGTGATTCATATTTGACAAACAGACATGTACAAGAACATTTGCCATGTTTTAATTTCCACAGCGATCATGACCGACTGAAGCTGCACTGTAAAAAGACATTTATAAATTCAATCTCGCTCTCTTAATTCAATTAAGTATTTTTAACTTTATTGTTTTCTTTCTTATTTATTTTACACATTATTTAGTTACATCAATCCATATTTACTAAGATCATGATTTAAGTATTGTTGAATCAACTGGATTTTTGATCTGAGTTATAGAGCTTAGCTTTTACTCTTCTCATTAACACACAGTTCCTGGCCCAAAAATGTCACATTAATTAAAATCATTGTGATTAAGTATTAATTAGCATTAGCTTGTGTTAATGTAGCTATCAGAGAGACGTTATGTATGTACTTGCGTGATTAAAGTTGTGGATCATGCATTATACACATCTTAAAACAAATGCATCCCATCCTCAATTAACCAAATCACAGACACTTCACCAAAATGTTAACCCTACAAATTTCAACATCACAGAAACCTTTGTTAATACCAATAAAGAACAGTGTTAATGACCAATTTGTGTTAATGTTGGGTAAAAAACACTTAGCACTTTTTTAAACATATATTTTTGCCTTTACACCCAGCAGGCACATGACGTCAACATATGGTCAGATTGACGTTATACCCCAAATAGAAATGAAAAACGGTTTGATGTTGGCCTGATGTTGGGTTCTGACGTTAATGTCCAACTTCTAACCTAAAATCAACCAAATATCATTGTGTAATGATTTTACAGGTTGACATTTTGTGGATATTACCACAATGACATCTATCAGACGTTGGATTTTTGTTGCCATACCTGACTAATACATTTCAGTATTTGATGTCAATATGACATTGGATTATGATGTTGGATTGACGTTGGATTTTAGTCACTTTCCAACACAACCTAAAATAAACCAAATATCAACATCATTTGATGTCATTATTAGACGTTAAAATAACGACATAGAATTTTGGTCACCTGACGTCACAATCTTAATCTAACCTTATATTACCGTCTTATGACACTGTGTGCCAGCTGGGCAGTCTGACAGAAAGCATGCTGGCAGCAAAAAATTTTCAAGGTTAGGTTAACTCATTCAATTTAAGTTCAGCCTAAAACAATCAAATTTTGAGTTCTTGTCATTTGTTTTATCAAGTGCAATAAGCTTTTATTAAACATTGAGTAAAAGGAAGTGATTTAATTAATTGCAGTGCTCAATTTACAATTTACAGAGTTGTAAATCATGTGTTTGGCAACATATCATCATCATTTCATTTTCTTTTCGGCTTAGTTCCTTTATTAATCCTGGGTTGCCACAGCGGAATGAACCTCCAACTCATCCAGCACGATTTTACGCAGCGGATGCCCTTCCAGCCGCAACCCATCTCTGGGAAGCATCCACACACACACTCATTCACACTCATACACTACAGACAATTTAGCCTACCCAATTCACCTGTGCTGCATGTCTTTGGACTGTGGGGAAAACCCACGCAAAGCACCCGGAGGAAACCCACGCGAACGCAGAGAGAACATGCAAACTCCACACAGAAACGCCAACTGACCCAGCCGAGGCTCGAACCAGCAACCTTCTCGCTGTGAGGCGACAGCACTACCTACTGCGCCACTGCGTCACCGCAACATATCAGATGTAATTATATTTAAAAAAACAATAATATCATGCTTTTTTTAAGGATTGTGAAGATGAAATTCAGACAGTTCTTAATTTTGGTCGCACCAAATGATTTGACTGCAAAAAAAACTTCAGAATAAATAAGCATAATAGGGGCACTTTTAAAACTTCTATAAAAATAGCTTTTATGACTTTTTGCAATAATGTTTACTTATAGTCTGTGGCTATCGGGCACAATATAATTGCCTCATTCTTCAGGAACAGCAATTCTGGAAAACATTCATTACATTGTGACAAAAAAGTCTGCACTTTAGCCACATAAGCTGTTAAGGTCAGACTGACGTTATGAAGGATACTTATAAACAAACTCTTTCCTAAATTTGGGATCCAGAGTAAGACAAAGCAGATTTACATACATTTTCTTACCAACATGGAACTTTTTTTTAAAGGTTTAATGACACATTTGACTGCTCTTTTACACTCAAAAAAAATGTTTTTTTTTTACTTGTTCAAACTACTTATTTAAAATGAGCTGAATCAACACAATTCTTGAAATTTCATTGGGACAACTATATTTTTTATGCTCAATCCACATAAATTTGTTAAAAGTGTTAAGTTAACTTGATCAATTTGTGTTGGGACAACATGAACGAATTGTGTGGAACCCTGCATTTTTTACAGTGTATAATGTTTTATTCTCTGATCCCCCCAAAAAACTTCTGCTTTGAAACTTGTTTACAAAGGTGTGTGTTTTCAAGCCAAACCTTTATAAGTGGACTTCTAAAATGCATAAAAATGTTTAAGTTAAAATAGATGCTGATGAACAGTTCTGTCAATTCCATTTTGAATCCTCAATAGCAATAACAATGACATAGTAGCAACTCCATTGGACTAAACAATCGTCAGTAGGTGTGTAACGGATTATGGTTGATTCTTGATTCATACGGATTACAACCCATAGTTCAGAACATACATGATTCGTGTATTAGGCTAATACATTTTTTTTTCTTGTAGATTAATCCTAAATTTGTAACAATCTCAGAGAGAGCGTCTCTTGCACAATTCAAATCCCATGTATGAAGGCACTTAGGCTTTCCTGTAAAATATAATGATGACGGAAGAAGTTGTGTTAGGTTATTTAATGTGGAGGGTTTCTTCGATTATTAAAGGTGTTTTCTGTCACTACTTGTTTAGCCTGCATTAATGCATTCAGTGTAAGCTGCATCATTATTTATTAAAACATCGGGATCTCAACACCCACACAACATAAATTATGAATGATGGTGATTTGCATACTGTATGTTTATTAGTCCTAAGAGATTCAGTCTTTACAAACAGTCAAATAACAGGTCTACTGAGTTATAGTTTAGATAAAACCACTGATGTTGTTGGTAAAGATTAAAATCACCATCATATGCATTTAACGACGCTCAAAAATAAAAGTTGTAGGCAGCAATTACATTATTTAACGCATAGGTGGCAACAGCTAGCCATCAAAAATATGACACTGAATAATTCTTCAAAAATGATCCATCTAGCAATGAAACATGAAGTTTTATGAGTAAATAGCTGAATTATTTATTGAAAATGAGACAAAAAATAAATATGGGCTGACAAATTATAATGTTAGATTTATACATTTAGCATTATCAGCATAGTTACAAGTAGATTTTTCATAGTACTGAATATTTTACAATTTATTTTTATTTAACTGATTATTTCTTCATTTTATTTTTTATAAAATTACTGGTTCTAAGTTCAGAAAAGTTTCTTGAAGTACTGTTTTTGCAAAAAAATGGAAAGCAAATTACATTTTTTTCCTCCCCTTTTTGGCTGATCCAAAAAAATGGTCAGATTAATGACTAAAAAACCACAATGTTATCCGAACCGTGAGATTTATGATTCGTTACACCAATAATTGTCAGTGTAACTCAAATGATGCACAGACAACTCTGAGATTTGTTTTTGATCCAGGACTCGAAGAGCAGTTTAGTGCACTTGAACAAATCACAGGAAAAAAATATCATCTTATCTGAAATGGAACAGATTAATGAGTTGGAGTCCGGGAGACAATTTAATGAAGAAGAATCCAATACAATTTTGCATTAGCTCATTCATCAAGAATGCAGATCTTAACATTTATTGACATGTACCCTCACCCTCCTATCAGAACACATTAACACGGGATCTCATTACACTTTACCTATGGAATTGGTTGCTCCAGAGGACACACTACAAATGAGAATATTCCAGCATTCTCCATTAAATTGACATTATGTGTTTATACTGTAAACAGGGGAGTGAGACTATAATATGTTTTCCCTCGTGGTTATATAATTCTGAATTAAGGTTGCATTTGATCTATACAATGTGACATAAATAGAAGCAAATAGCTCCAGCATCAGCTGTTGTACATACAACATGCTACTACTCTCGCACACTAACACAGGCATATTTGTTTACCCTTGTATATAATAGAAAAATACCTCAACCATCAAATCATGTCATGCTATCTACTACGCCTTACTGGCAAGCAGATGGGAGCAGATATATAAGAACAGACAGCCTGGTTTACTGGCAAATTCCAAAGATACGATGATCTGATGACTACCAAATTGAAAACCTGTTTCGGTTTTACAAACTTCTGACAAACAAATGAAGGACAATGCCATGTGCTAAGTAATTAACTTTAAAGTGCACTGTTCGTCTCACTGGCACTTTATTGATACAACTCGACGTGTTAGACGTGACCTCTTTGAGCTACCATTGTTTTTTTTTCGTTTTTTTTTAAAGATCACAGATTGAGGTATTCATTTGGATTGAGTGTAATTGCGTTTTGAACTTCGTCAGTCCTCAGATACGAGGAATCCTCACTCATATTACAGAGAGTGTGAGAAAGGGGATACAGGACCATAGTCATCAATAAATCATTAAAGTGTACTGGAAGTTAATTCTGAGATAGAGCCTTTGTTGTTTAGCAGTAAGGAGAGCCTTGAGTTTTGGTTTTATCATTGACTGTGTATCTAACTCTATCAAGTTTCAGCTGGGAAACTTTGTGACTCTATTTCAACTTTTCTACTTTATCAATTGACTATTTAAAATAAGTAAAAGATCTGGGAGTCATTTCCAAAAAGAATTTATTCCCCGATTCTGAGAGAGTCAGTTCCAAAATTCACAATCGATATCATAAGGGAAATTGACGACGTCATTTTTAACAGAACTAGTCAATAATTTTACCTTCTTTTAATAAAAATGATTAGACGTAACATCCTGATATTGATCAGATGCATTCCCATGAGAAAAACTGCATAGTTCACTATAGTGAATTTATATATATATATATATAGTGTATTTCACCATAGTTATAGTTATAGTCTAATAACCATATCTGCAGTTCTTATAACTTTGTCTAATTTCTAATAGCTGTGTCATGCTCCAGTATGTAAATAATAGACAATGCAAATGTGTATTGCTATTTTTTTTTTTACTTTTCAAAAATCCGGCTTAGTCTCTTTATTTATCAGGGTTTGTCACAGCAAATGAACTGCCAACTTATCCAGCATATTTTAGCGAATGTCCTTCCAGCTGCAACCCAGAACTGGGAAATATCCATACACACTCATACACTATGACCAATTTAGTTTATTCAATTCACCTATAGCGCATGTCTTTGGACTGTGGGGGAAACCGAGGCACCTGGAGGAAATCCACGCAAACACGGGAAGAACATGCAAAATCCACACAACAAAGGCCATCTGACCTAGCCAGGACTCAAACCAGTGACCCTCATGCTGTGAGGCGACAGTGCTAACCACTGAGCCACCCTGTCAGCTAATTTTCATTCATTAAAGTTAATAGTGTTTCTTTAAGTTTTTTACTTAATTTCTGTATTTAATGCTCACGACAATGACACATGAATGTTGTTTAGTGTATGTGCCTTATAAATGCTTATTAAATGATGAAACTGAATTATAATCCACAAGGTTTGAGCCTCATAAATGATATATAATTCATAAAAACTAATTCATGAAGACGAGTTTTTTTTTTTTTTATCTACTTTGGATTTTTTTAAGTGTCGAAACCCTGTCGTTGTTATAACGAAACATTCATGCATAACTGACTGAAAGATAAACTTCTTTTATTTCAGTATTTTATTGTATATTTTATTTATTTTATTTATATTGTAATGCTGTTACTTCAGTGTATGGTTTGCTGTTTGTGTTGCATCTATTTTAGACAATATACACTCACAGAAATAAAGGTTCAAAATCTGTCACTGGGGCAGTACCTTTTTTAAAAGGTACATTTTTGTTCCTAACTGGTCCTTAAAGGTACATATTAATACCTAAAAAGTACAAATGTATACCTCATAGTATCTTAAAGGTACAAAAGTGAATGTTAAAGGTGCAAAAGTGAACCCTACAGGTACTAATGTGCAGCTGTACAGTACAAAAGTGTACTTTTTGAAAAGGTACCACCCCAGTGACAGATTTTGTACCTTTATTTCTGAGTGTGTATGCTAGTGTGATATGCATGCAATAAAAGTCATGTGTTTGATTTTGCTTCCTTTTATTAATGGTGAGGAGGGTTGAGTACACACAAATTGAAGAAGTATTGCAACTACAGCGAAGAAGGGATTCTCTGAATCAAGTTAATAAATTCCAGAAATGGAAAGTGGAATCAGGATCCAAAAATACTGGAATCAGACAGCCCAAAGTGAAAGTCTTAGATTTAAAAACTGTGCCATTGGCTTTCACAGCAAATTAATTTATAAGCATATACCACTCTATGTACTGTATTATGATGAACTTTCATTAAACCTTAGGTTTGTAAATTACATGGACACTTTATACCTTCTAGGAAGAGATACAGCCATGTGAGCACGTATAAATAGAAAAGGCCCTTACTGGGGTTTGAATAAGCTGGACACGTAAATTTATGTGCGCATAAATTACCAACCTCAGGCATTAAAGCAATTTTCGAGCAGATCTGTGAAGGAACAGACAGCATATTCAGCTTAATTATATTTGTGATTCGTTGTGACACAGCCATGAGTGAGTCTCGTTGTGGTTCTGCTCCGGGTCTTTGAGCGACTGTGAGTCCTCTGTCTTCGCAAAAGCATTTGAGAGGTGAAGATGAAATTTTTTGGACTTAGCGGTGAGCACATGAGCCACCAAAAGGGCATTTTGAGCTTTATGTGAATTAAAGAGAGGCCTGTGCTAAAGCCCGAGATATTGTTGGGTCAAGATAAATGGTAGGGGAGAAAGAAAGAGGATGGAAAAGACAAAGGGAGTGTGACAGGCATATCGGTTACCAAACAGTCAACTGAAGGAGGAAAGAGAAGGTCATAGAGGAAACAAAGAAGAGATAATGATAGTGAAGAGAGTCACCTAGAAAGTGGTGATGGATGGGGTCGGCGTTGAGTGAAAGAGAGAGAAAGAAGGGTAGAGAATCATCAAGCAAAGTAGACTGTGAAGAGGTTAAGAATTGCTGAACGCAATGTCATTCTCTGCTTGTCCCTGAAAAAAGACATAATTATGAAATACTTTCTTACAAGGTCTTTCATCTCAAGCATTAAGTAAGGGATGATGTACATCTAGGTCGCTATCACCGAAAAATGTGTATTTGATAATACTGAAGAGGTTTATTTTGAAATAACATCTGGCTGGATCCACATTGTCACTTATTATAAGCTACTTCCCACAGAAGTACGTACAGTAATTGAACAGGAAATATTGAATTTAGCTGAAATATTTTTAGCTCCCTACACAAACATCATTTATAGTAGCTTTAATACAAAACAACTGAACAAGTACAAACAAGATGATCATTTAAGGGATATTATAAAGTCATGCCTCTTATTAGAAGGAATTTCACCATACAGTATACACTCACTGGCCACTTTATTAGGTACATTTGTCCAACTGCTCTTTAATGCAAATTTCTAATCAGCCAATCACATGGCAGCAACTTGGTGTATTTAGGCATGTAGACATGATCAAGACAACCTGCTGCAGTTCAAACCGAGCATCACAGTTGGGAAAAAGCCTGATTTAAATGACTTTGAACGTGGCATATTTGTTGGTGCCAGACGGACTGGTCTGAGTATTTCAGAAACTGCTGATCTACTGGGATTTTTACGCACAACCATCTCTATGGTGCGCAAATGCCTTGTTGATGTCAGAGGTCAGAGGAGAATGGCCAGACTGGTTTGAGCTGTTAGAAAGGCAACAGTAACTCAAATAACCACTCGTTACAACCGAGGTATGCAAAAAAAGCATCTCTGTTTGAACACGGCAAACTTTGGGGCAGATGGGCTACAGCAGCAGAAGACCACACCAGGTGCCACTCCTGTCAGCTAAGAACAGGAAACTGAGGCTACAATTTGCACAGGCCCACCAAAATTGGACAATAGAAGAATGGAAAAATGTTGCCTGATCTGGAAGTCTCGATTTTTGCTGCAACATTTGGATGGTAGAGTCAGAATTTGGCATAAACAACATGAAAGCATGAATCAATCCTGCCTTGTATCAGCGGTTCAGGCTGGTGGTGGTGGTGGTGGTATAATGATTTGGGGGATATTTTCTTTGCACACTTTGGGCTTATTAGTACCAATTGAGCATTGTGTCAATGCCACAGTTGCTGACTATGTCCATCCCTTCATGACCACAGTATATCCATCTTCGGACGGCTACTTCCAGCAGGATAACACGCCATGTCATAAAGCGCAAATCATCTCACTCTGGTTTCTTGAACATGACAATGAGTTCACTGTACTCAAAGGCCTCCACAGTCACCAGATCTCAATTGAATAGAGCATCTTTGGGATGAGGTGGAACGGGAGATTTGCATTATGGATGGGCAGCCGATAAATCTGCAGCAACTGTGTGATGCCATCATGTCATATACTGTAGAGAGATGCTATCATGTCATATGTTATATAGATTAAAGGACAAGTTGGTTATTCAGCATAATGATGATGGTTGTTTTTAGCAAATAACAGACCAGAATATCCCAATTTACCAACTGCAATACTTTCCATTCTTTTGCACTAGTACTTGTAACTTAAAAATGAAAATGGTTTACATTTAAGAGACATATGGAAAAATGGGGCCAATGTTATATGTGCCTTATTAAAAAAATGGGCCAAAATGGGGTCATTTTTTTATATTGTGTATCAGTATGTCAAAATTGAAATTATAATGAAAATGTCATGTTTATGTTGTATTTCAATAGAAAAAGTAAAAAATCGCACACTTTAGCTTTCAAAAGACAAATTTAATAGGACGATGTTTCAATCTACATAGGCGTTATCAGGCTTTTTCTGTTGTGTTTGGCTTGATAGAGCACCTGCCTTTAAGAATTTCGTTGATGCGCACACACTGATGTTTTTCTTCAAAACACAGTTATACTCTGCTGTATGATGTCTTTGTTACAGAGTAAATATAAGTTGAAGTGCTTAGTAATGTTAATTAACAACATGTTTTTACTATACAGTTAAGGTTATGTTTTGGTTTTAAGATTATTACATGCATTTACGCAAAATGTTATATAGTAAGTACATATAATAAATACATTGTAAATAAAGCATCTCCTGAATTTTTTTCATGGTGACAGTTGTATTGGCAGTTTTAAGGGGTAAAGTTAGAGTCAACAGAGTAATTATAGTTATATTTAAATAAATTAATTACAGATTTAACCATTTACAGGAATACAGTAAGTGCACTTTAGCTAATTGTTAACTGAAATACAAAGTGATTAAAAACAATTTAAATAAATACATTTACAATAGTGTTATTTACAATCACACGTTATCTTAAAGCTTAATTATTGCTGTTAATAAACCTTTAATGAAAAAACTTTTAATTGTTGCTGCTTATTAATAGTTAGTAAGGTAATAGTTACATTTATTGTGTACCATTAAGGATTCAGATCATGCATAATAAGTGATTTTAAGTAATAAACAGCCAATATGTTAATTATATGGATGTTAATAAATAAAAAGTTTAGAATTGCTTCCTATTCCTAAGTGTTACCATTATTACTAACTTTGTCCGTACATTATTTCAAAACTGGTGGAAAATTGGTTCTGAAAAACCAGCTGACCTATCCGAATTGCGTATTCAAGAGTTGTCTAACAAATACAACCTTCAATACGTCACAAAACCTAGAAAAAATAAACATTCATAGATAGAAAGTCTGAAAGTAATATGAGAACTATTTGTTGGAGACATTATTGTGTGAAATTCACAAACATTTAAAGACGTCAACTTCTCCCACAGCAGTATTGAAAAGACACTGTTAAAATGCCATTGTGTTATCAACAATGTTTGGTAGACAAGGAAAGAAAAAGATAAGGAGCGATCATTTCAGGTGACATTTAGGTAGAAGTCTGTGCGTCGTGTTGGGTGATTTTTGCCTTTATTTAATGGACAATTGCTGTTTTCTTGCAAAAAGAAATGCATTTCTGTATTTTCTCTGGATGATAAATACAGTAGTATCAGGACTGAATGGAAATAGCACAATTCAAGGATGGAAAAAAGCTAGTTGTTTATCTATGTATTTATTTATTTGATTACTTCTTGGTTTCCTGGAAATGCCCTGAAGCAACAATAGCTGACATGAAGAGGTTATTCTTTTTGGAGGGTTATTTTTTTCCTCCCAAAAATGCTTTGAAAGCACTTAAGAGACCTCTGGCTGCTGTAAGGATCCACACAGAGTTGAGTCAAGGACATCCAACATTTCATCACTTTCTCACCTTCTGTACAGGCCAGGTGTGAAGAGACTGCTCACAACAATTAGTCGCACTAAACAGGCTATTACCACCTGGTCTGCTCATTAACATGTTTAATTGAACTTTATATGTGCGTGTGTGTGTGTGTGTGTGTGTGTGTGTGTGTGTGTGTGTGTGTGTG
>CAIGQZ010000690.1:3258781-3268968 GCA_903798205.1 Danio tinwini | reverse complement strand
ACACACACAAACAAATAAAACATGTATATATTGTATAGATCCCAACACACTCATTCACAGAGACTGTTAATGCATTTGTTGTTCATCAAGGATCAGAGTGACCAAACGATGACAGAAGCACATGACTGCATCACGGCAAGGTCAACCTGTCACACTGTGTTACACACACATGTCCCGTTCCTCGCCTCAGGCCTCTGTCACTACTTGTCAAAGCATTTAAGTGCTGTCGCTCTCATACAACCATTTGTAAGACATGCACTAGACCTGTGTTTATTCAAGTATACTGCTGTGGGAATTATTATTACATTTCCCACAATAAACAGAGCATCAATTGGCAATCAGCAATATTTTTAAATGAAATATATATATATATATATATATATATATATATTATAGAAATATTTTAAAGATGTGCATTCAAATATGTTACATTATAAAGCTGTATTTAGTCTTAATTATATGTGGACCATCAGTCATGCAGTTAATCTGACTTTATTAGAGTGTACTGCCCTCTATTGTTCTGTTAAGTGTGTAACATGGAAAGAATTGCATCCCTTGACATTTTTTAGATAAATTACTTAAAATGTAGAACTTGTTTGCAAAAAAAAGTCAACAAATAGTGTAAACATGACCAATAAATGATTTCATACAAAATAAATTCATCGGTTTGTTATTATTTTTTTACTTTTAGATGCAAAAGTTGGTCAATTGTTCATCTTTTATTAGTCATAATCATGCCCTACATTCCTAATTAGTAAAATGCTCCTAATTCTTGAAATAAAAGAGCACCAGCGGATAACCGTCTAATCATTATTACCATAACGACCAGCGTGACCAAGTGATTAAAGCAGCAGGAGAACAGCGAAGTATATAGAGATGTTGTTCTCATCTGCTTTCAGTTACCTGGTGACATTGTGTCCTTTACAGCCTTAAAGCAACAACAATAACAGCACACACAATATAAATGCATAGATGAGACACAATACATTGTCTTAAAAAATATTTTCATTTTTTTTACATACACATCAACAATTTAAAAATCACTTCGGCAAGGGTAGCATAACGTACACTACATTTAACAGACAATGCATACCTGTCAATGAGTAAAAAAAATTGAAGAAGACACAAATAAATAGTTCTTTTTAACTTTTTTTAGTGGCACACTAATACCTTAGGCATTAAAATTTGAAAAGCATCATCAAATTGGTCTGCCATCAAATATCATCAAATTACCCCAGATTACCTCATATGACAAGAAACTACACACCTGTACAATGTTTGGACCATAAACCATATATATTTACAGTGCTCAGCATAAATGAGTATATGCATCCTACATAAATGTGTATATACATTCGATTAGTCAGTAACCAAAACGCTAGCCAAAATGTTTTTTATTATATATTTTATTTTATTATATATTTTATTATATATTTAATATTTTATTTTAAACAACATAACTGAAGATCACGGTCCAAAAGAAAAGTACGGTTAAATGAATATGTTGGGGGAAAATATAAAAAAAAAAAAATTATAAACAGGAATAATCAACCAGGAACAACTCAATTTTGTAGTTTGTAATTTGTTTTTGCAATAATTCATTTGAATTTATTTAAATAAATGTATTCCTAAAGATACTAGCTGACCAAATTCTTATTTTACTGGATATAACTGTTTAATAAAACAGTTTTGTTTAAATGCACCCAACATTATTGACTATAGTTGCTAAGAAATGAATAAAACATACGTTTTCCAATGGGTGTACTCATTTATGCTGAGAACTATATATTATGACTGACTTATACAAAATAAAAAATACATTTGTGTGATACTTCATCCACACCACTTGGTCTCGGAATAAAGTATAAGACCACTCTTGGTGTTTTTTTTTTTCAAACAAAGAAATTACTGAATGCACCTTTAAAGTAAGGCTGTGTTCCATTCAAAAGTAATATTACATAGGCCCTAATCCCTTTGAAGGAGTGAGGTTTTAATGTATGAATAGTGTAAGGGACCTAAAAACTTATCTTGCTCATCCCAATTCAAAGCCTGTTGTGTCTAGATGTTCCTCTGAATCCCACTGT
Source organism: Danio tinwini (assembly GCA_903798205.1). NCBI lineage: Eukaryota > Metazoa > Chordata > Actinopteri > Cypriniformes > Danionidae > Danio > Danio tinwini. The sequence goes on along the minus strand of CAIGQZ010000690.1, from coordinate 3,266,884 downwards.
CCTTCACAGCTCCAACCCTAATTAAACATGCCTTAATCAAGGTCTTCAGAAACACTAGAAACTTCTAGAAAGTGTTTTGAAGTTAGATGGAGCTGCAAGACATTGAACGGGATCAGGATTCGACACCCCTGGCCAAATCCCATCAAAAGGGTTACTTTCCAAAGTGAGATTCAGGGATGAAGGGTATATAGTTTACCATTGGAATGCAATCATAATCACATAAGATATATGCTAAATCATGGGAGTTAATAGTGCCCCATCACTTCAAAAATCCTTCATTCAAAAAAAGGCCCTTCAAAGCAGTCAAGTTGGAGTTTGCTTTGGACAAGATTATGCACACTGCCTTTCAGAGGAGGATTTATTCCAATAGAAATACAACGTAAGCCTGGATTACATGGAGCATTTTAATATCCAGTTCAGGTACTGTAGATCCAAACCAGATCCTGGAGGACCACTGTACAGTTTAGTATAAAATTGTGGTGTGGCTTTGTCCGGTACAGTTTACTACAAAATCCTTCATTTCAAAGGGCCCTACAAAGTGGACAGCTTTGAGCACTTCGGTATGTACTGTATGTTCAACTTCCCGTGCCCTTAGGAAGCAGATTTATCCTGATTGAAACACAGCATACAGGTTTTTAAATTGTGCTTCATTATGAATAAATACAGGTGAGTTATTCAACGGTTTAAACTCTGCAGGACGATGGAATTTCTGGAGCAGGAATGGTTTTTCCTCTAGAGTTAGAGGCGGAAGGGTGTAAGGACTAAAAACTGTTAACCTTAACCTTTAATGCATTTCTGTATTAGCTTGCATTCTTGGTGTCACAAATTAAACGCACCAAAGAGTCATAGAAGTGAAAAGTGTCCCATGAATGTACCCTTCAAAAAATCTTCATTAAGAAGGGCCCAAAGAAGTGATTTCAGTTTGGATTAACACTTCATAATGGCAGCCATTATTGATCTGTTCCTTTCTGAGGCAGATTTATCCTGTTTGAAACACTGAAGAAATCTGTGATTGCATGTGTGGTGACGTACAGTATGCCATTTGTCAAGGTTTGACTTGATGACAAAAGACAGACGATTCTGCATGAAAGGCTAATGGTGGTTTCCGATTAAAATACAGAAACCCACCGCAGTCCAGCAAACCAGAGATTTATAGTTTTTCATGGTCACTAACCATAAAGTTGGATTTCTAACCACTGGGGAATGAACTTTAGAATTGTGTGAGTCTCAAACAGGACTTTCCAAGAAATCAGCAATCTCAGAAGACCTTATATGTTGGTCTTGAAGCATCTCTGCTGTTGTTTGAACCAACTGTGTGGAGTCGGAGGTGTGATGTTGACTGGAGGACATGGAGCTTGACCTTGCTGTTGGGTGGATGATGTGCTGGTCTTCTGGGCTGGTAAACAGATCAAACCCTTGAACTGCAGACACGTCAGAATTGAGGAGGAGAGCTGGCATTGGCAGGAAGGTCTCGATGTCATTGCCACCAGTGATGAAGTCCATGTGGAGAGTTTCTGGAGAGGTGTGTATCGGTGAAGACATCTGCACAAATTCATACTGCAGAAAACCTTGAATCCCAGGAGAGTATATATTCTGCTGCCAATCTGAGGTATCCCAGTAATAGCCTGTAAGATATTATACACACTGTAAAAAACGCAGGTTTCCACGCAATGAATTCATGTTGTCCCAACACAAATTGATTAAGTTAACTTAAATTCAATAGGATTAAACATAAAACAATAAAGTTGTCCCAAATAAATCTCAATAATTGCGTTGATTCAGTTCATTTTAAATAAGTAGTTTGAACAAGCAAGAAATTTGTTATATATTTTTTTGTTGTGTACACACAATTATTAGAGATTCGATTCAATTGTATGTTTCATGAGCGAAATTAGTGTGTTGTGATCACCAGTGGTGTTGTCCCTATTGGAGATGACCTCCTAATGAAATACATCTCCCAGAACTTTTTGCACTAATCACTCCTGCCTCAGCTGACAGTCATTTGGACACACACAATCACAGGAGAAACTCATCATCACTGATTACACGGATATTTACCTCTTAGTTTCTCATTCACATTGCTGAGTATTGTTTAGCTGTTGCTTTCGATACGTAAACATTTTTCCTTGTTTCTTGTTTCCCGTATTTATGACTTTGGACTGTTTATTGTGTTTCTGATTCTTTGCTGTCTGCCCTGAAACTTTCACCTGTTTTTGGATTACGCTTATAGATTGTCTAATACGCTGTTTATGCTGGTTTTCGACCCCTGCCTGCCTGACCAATCTAAATAAAGCTGCCTTTGGAACTATCCCTGTTTGCATATCATCCATTGGGGGTTAAGAAATAATACAATAATAATAATAATAAAAATTATGTTGAAATATTAATAAAATTAAACATATATCTCATATATATATATATTTAAAATACAACTTATTCGTGTGAAGCACTTCAGTAGTGTCATTCTAACTTTTTTTCTGATGAGGATTTCTTGTTCAAGTAGAAAGCAATCTGCATAATATTTTTTGTGAAAACTGTGATCTTTTTTTATATTCAGAATTCTCTGATGAATAGAAAGTTAAAAGGAAAAGCATTAATAACCTCATTATGGTCACTGGTTGCTTTTGATCCATTAAATACATAACTTTATGCATTAAATTAAATGCAAAAAAAGTTAATTGTGAAGGTACTTGAACTTAAAGGTAGTTTATACCATCACATTGAGCACATTCACAAAAAACAAGAAGCAGCTCCACAACACACACATTTCAGGAAAGCTCACATGTATCTTCAGACGATGGCATGCTTTGATAGCTCAGAGGCTCATTAATCTCAGACAGTGTGAAAGATCTGAGTGCACTGGTTTGAAAGAACTTGTTATAACTCCTCCGAGTTAAAGAAGATTAAACATCAAAGTGCCCCTGAGATCGATGCAAGTGTATTTGATCCAAAATTGTTACAGCCGATTCACGAGGACTTATCAAATTCACACAGCTGCTCGGTGTTACCAAGCCTGCTAAAGCAATGGAGCATGAATGAATGGTCTGATAAACAACAAAACACACAATCAACTATTGCGTTTCCAAGATACCAAAGCAAACAAATTGTTTTGACCAGTCACGGAACAAGAAAAAATAAGAAAAAGTGTTCAGTACTGTTTCAAATGACACAATGGATCTCCATGTGAAGTTGAAACAGTAAGAAAATAATGAGCTGAAGTGAGTTGCAAACACAAAAACTGGTGACTAATTAGAAACCACTAACATGGTGTGAGATACATAGTACATAGATACATGTGAGAACATACTGTATACCTTTTGCTCATCATGTCAATTTATGTTTTGACAGGGTGGATCACTCTGAAAGCTTGTAAAATGCAACAAAAATATATGCAACAGTCATTAAATCATCAGTCATTTTGCACTTACTGTACAGACATTTCTACAAAAGACCATGGGGCAGATTTACATAACAGGGTGAACTAACACAAAAAATTGTGTGAATGATCACAAATAAGCAGAGCTGATGATTTTGTGTGAGTTATCTCGAATCAGCAGTGTTGTAAATGTTGTGTCTGAAAGGAAACGTGTGTGATAAATTCTGCTGTAAATATTTTTGTGCTTGTATTTTCAGCTGTGCATTTGACTTGATGTCTTTAGTAAATCATGACAATATTTTTTTTTATGTCAAATAGAGGTTTTGAGTTGGCAGGAGTTCTAAGTAAATATGACCCCATATATATTAACAATCGAAAAAATGTTGATGTAGCCTAAATCTGTTCAGTCACTACACACACTATTTCATCAAAGTATATTAAGCACCATAAGGATAAACAAAGTAGAGGAATAATATTTGATTCAATTAAATGTAATTAATTAGCAACTGTTTAATATGCATATTTCAATGTTTATTTGTATTTGGTCATATTCTATGTATTCCAATGATATATACGGTAAACATTTGCTCAATCAATATTGCTGTTTCTAGAAATCTATTAGGATTGTATAAAATATTGTATTAAAAAAGCATTTGAAAATTCACTGTAATAAAATATCTATTTCATTCTGAATGGAAGAAAATAATATAGAATAATACTGAGTGCCTCATCGGAGTATAGGTAAATAATGTAATTTTTGATTGAAACCATCTTTAATTGCTTAGTTACTGAGATTTACCATTTCCTGAACGCTGAATTCAGTCAAATGGAGCACAATATTTTATTCAGAGAATGATGATGATTATATAGATCTTTATCGGAAAATGATGTGCATGTAAACGTTAAAGATCTTGCTAAATCAAACCTACATACTATAAAAATACTAAAAGCATGGGTTCTAAGTTATACATGTCTTATATTCAATGATTCAGCACTTACACTTCTGCCTGTTTGAATCTATTCAGAATGTGTGCTCAAGTCTAATCCATATGGGGGCTAAATTTGTTAGAGACACAGCAAAGATGTAATTGTTGCAGTTGAATATTGTGCGGATCACAGAAAAAGTCTTTGACTAAACCGTAGAGTTTATAAATGAATTTTGAATTTTTATTCAATGCAACTTACTGTTGTCATCCATGACATCAGACTGGAGTGAGCATGTGGACTGCAGCCCTCTATTATCACGAGAAAGTGAAATACAGTCTTCCTCCATTGCTAAACAGGAAGTTAAGTCTAGTATTTTTTCTGGAAGAATAAATTACAAAAACACAGCAGTTTAATGTTACAATATGAACATCCTGATTAATGTTAACAATATGCCTTTTCATGCTTAAAACATGCTATAACATGCTTCATGCAAACAATTGTGAGCTATAGCATGTTAGAAATTGTCAAAACAATATCAACAATTTACTGCTAATTCATGTTAGTAACATGCTAGCATCATGTGAACCCATGATGGCAACATCCTAATTAATGTTGCAAGAATGCTTTTAGCATTCTTACAATATGTTAGAACCATGTTATCAATGTGCAAATCATGCTAATACATGCTTAAAAACAAGCAAGCAATAAAGTAATTCATGCTAACAATAAGTTAATCATGTTAAAATCATGCAACCAACATCTGAATTCATGTTAACAATATGCTAATTCATGCTGGATATTTGTGAGCTGTTAGAAATCTGCTATCAACATGCTAATTTATGCTATAAGTACAATGTGCTGCTAATTCATTTTAATAACATGCTAGTATCATGTGGATTCGTGATAGCATCATGCTAATTAATATTTTAAACATGCTTTAAGCATGATAATTCATGTTATGAAGGATGGCAATATGCCTATTCGTAATTACATGATGATAACTATGTTAGAAACATGCTAGCAATATGCTAATTTATGAAAGCAACACAGTAACCATGCTAGAAACATGTTAGCAATGTGGTAATCATGCTAATACATAACTAAAACAAGCTAGCAACAAAGTAATTCATGCTAACAATGTGTTAACCATGTTAGAATCATGCAAGCAACATCCTAATTCATGTTACTAATATGCCATGTTTGCTATATTAGAAATCTATTATCAACATGCTAATTCATGCTATATTAACAATATGTTGCTAATTCGTGTAACACGCTATCATCATGTGGATTCATGATGGCAGCATGCTAATTAATGTTGTAAACATGCTTTCAGAATGCTAATTCATGTTATGAACGTTGATGATATGCCAATTCACGGCTACAAGATGGTTAACTATGTTATAAAAATGCTATTAATATGCTGATTCATGATAGCAATACAACCATGTTAGCAATGTGGTAATCATGCCATTACATGCTTAAAAACTGGGTAATTAATACTACTGTAACAATATGTTACCATATTAGATCCATATTAGAATCATGCGAACAATATCCTAATTCATGTTAACAATACACTAGTTTATGTTAGAAACATGCTATGATTATTAATGCTGGGAGTTTGGGAGCTATGTTAGAAATCTGCTTTCAACATGCTAAGTCATTCCATATTAACAACTTGCTAATTTGTACTTAAACTTTGTTACCAACATGTCACATTTAGGGTAGCAAAATGACTGAACGTGCACTAACCGTCATACTCCTCATCCCAATCCATCTGCTGTATGGAATCATTTTCGGAGTGGGAATAGGATGCTTTGCGATGTGGTAAATTAGGGGCCACACTGCACACAGCCACAGACTTCCTGAGACCAAAAAGTGGGTCTGGTGTGAAGTTACTAAACTCAGACACGGAGCCTCGGTTGTTTCGACATTCTCCAGGAATGCTGGGTGTGTAGGATATTGGTCGCACAGGGACAAGCGGTGGGGTGTCAGAGCGGGATTTTTTTTTGGCATGATTGTACACACTCAACCTCTGAATGTAAGAGTCAATGTCTTTGTACTTATCAATGTCTTTATCTCTCTTCCTACGTTTACAGGAACCTTTCCACACTATTACGAAGAGCAATGTCAAAACAAATATGGCCGTGAGGAAAGCCAGTATTGCGACCAGTTCCCCAACCCAAGAGTTCCAGGATGAAGATATAGGTTGGTTGCTTACTTCTGTGCCTATCTCACACAGTCGCCCACTGAATCCAATCATGCAGGAACAGGTAAATGATCCATGTGTGTTTACACAATGGCCATCATTGAAACACGGCCTGTCCACACACTCATCGACATCGATCATGCATCTGAAAAAGGAAAATGCTCTGTTAGAGCTGAATTTCCATGATCTATGAACATTGATCAAACAAAAAGCATAATATGTCTTTAATTGTGTGTTTTCATCTGTTTAGGACACAGTGCTAAAGCCAGAAAGAAAGATGGACTAAAAGTTAGATTGAATTGAATATTGATTGATTCGATTAGAACATTGATATAAAAACATTGATTAATACATTAAATAAAGCTTACAAGATGGTAACTATGTTAGAAACATTTTAGTAATATGCTAATTAACAATAGCAGTCAAATAACCATGCTAGAACTATGTTAGCAATGTGGTAAGCATGCTAATACATGCTTAAAAACAAGCTAGCAAGTAATACCAAATAAGAATATTCTAAGAATCATAACCAAATAAGAATCATACAAGCAACATCTTAATTCATGTTAACAATATGCTAGTTCACAGAAGAAACATGCTATAACATGCTTATTAATGCTGGAAATTTAGGAACTATGTTAGAAACCAGCTATCAACATGCTAATTCATGCCATATTAACAACTTGCTAATTCATGCTACAAAAAGATTCTTTTACACCAATCTAAGACTTTTTTCACTAAACACCGGTTGCAGAGCCATTAGCTCTCAACCCAGTTAGCTATATTTTCAATTTGGTCAGAGACCATTTATACCATGTATACACTTTAAAAAAAAAAGTATTATAGTACACAAGTTACAATACAAAGTTACAAATTATTATAGCACACAAAAATTATTGAAAAAAATCTCAGACGTTCAATGACTTGGACAATATATATTCCCCGATTTTCAATGTCTGGAATAGACATTTTTAAATTCCATGATACTCCTGAAATTCTATGATCTGTGGGATCCCTGATATTTGAAAGGAGTACTGATATGTTTACAGTACTAAAAATAACAACAGACCTTTCTCCTTTGAATCCTGGCTCACACTCACAAAAAGCTCCATCAAGACTGTCTATACACTGTCCACCATTTTGGCATGGATTCTCTTTGCAGTATGGGCCTATCTGACACCTGCGGTCAAACAAAGAGTGACGGACATAGAGTAATGACAGAGTTTATTATTATAAATGTACAATACATTGGCGGTGCAGTACCTTTGACCGGAGTATTTACCCCGGCATTTACATGAGTAGTCCAGGTTATTCTGGATGCAGGTTCCCCCATACAGGCATGGGTTTGAGTCACAAGGACTGATCTTCACCTCACAGTAAATCCCAGAGAATGAAGGACTGCATTTGCAAATGTTACCTGAGGGAATATCAGTGATTCAGAAATACCATAAAGCAGTTTATACATTAAATATGGAAGTTAGATAAAGATGTACTGTAACATGTACACGGAGGAAATGCTTTTTATTATATTATATTATATTATATTATATTATATTATATTATATTATATTATATTATATTATATTAT
>CAIGQZ010000690.1:3207703-3252536 GCA_903798205.1 Danio tinwini | reverse complement strand
CACACACACACACACACACACACACACACACACACACACACACACACTACAGCCAATTCAGCTTATTAATTTTACCTCTACTGCATGTCTTTGGACTGTGGGGGAAACAGGAGCATCCGGAGGAGACCCATGCCAACATGGGGAGAACATGCACACTCCACACAGAAATGCCAACTGGCCCAGCCGGGACTCGAATTAGCTACTTTCTTGCTGTGTACCCACAGTGCTAATCACTGAGCCACCAGGCTGCCATTATTAATTTTAAAATCTTTATTATTATTCTTTTGTTACACTTCATAAAGCCAACACTACATACCTGTGCATATGCATTTGGCCGTCATGTGATGTCTGGGTGTGATGTAGCTCACTCGTGCAGTGCTGTATACAGCCATAGTAGTCTGTTTAAACAGAAGCACCCGTCTGCACTTGCCATCAGGACACTCAGAGCTTAAACAGCGACTGTTCAAAACCCTCACAACATGCAGTCCAGTCATCTCCTTGATGGCTCCTCTGGAAGAGCTAATCTTCTGAGAGAGAGCCTCCAGTGCACCTGAGCCTCGTCCAGGTCTCTCAAAATACAGAAGAGCATCCAGGCCATCGCCAAATCCAGCAGATTGCAGACTGATCAAATTGATGGCACCCCTGCGGGCTCCAGCCACACTGCGGAGCATTTTCTGGAAGTTTTTCCAATGGTCCTGGATAAAGTCCTCCGCAGTGATGCCAGCGAAGCGTATAGAGACAGAGCTGTCCAGCATCTGCTTCGTGACCTGCAGGATGTTCACTTTGACATTGGACGAAGCTGAAAAATGTCCGTCGCTGACCGAGACGTTAAGCTGGTAATGACCCACGTCCAGGCCTTCATGCGCCAACAGTCTGCCATCCGTGCCAATGATAGAGAACAGGCTGTGGGACTGTGGGTCCAGGCTGAATGCGAGCGTGTCGTGTTCATCTTGATCTGTGGCATGGATTTTTCCCAGTGTGCCTCCAGAATATTCATCTTCCAGGAGGATGATGAAAATGTCGAGAGGAAACACAGATGGAGGAAACATACTGGCCTGAGCTACAACAACACTGACAGATGTGACTGATTTTAGCGGAGGCTTTCCATTGTCTGACACCTGGAATTAGATGAAGATGATTTTCAGTTTAGATTTTTCATAAATGGTTTTTTGTTTCATGGAGTTTTACATCATTAAAACTTATTTTATTAAATGATAGTTTAGTTTACAAGGATAGTTTGCAAAAAAAAGAAAGAAAATGTACCCACTATTTACCCATCCTTGAGTGGTTTCAAACATTTATGAGTTTCTTTCTTTTGTTTAACACTATTGTAGATTTTGAAGAAAGCTGAAAACCTGCAACCAATGACCTCTGTAGTAGGAAAAACAAATACTATAGAAGTCAGTGGTTACAGGTTTCCCACATTTTTCAAAATATCTTCTTTTGTTTAACAATTTGTGTTTAACTCATAAATGTTTGAAACAAGTAAGGGACGAGTAAATTGATTTTTTATTTTTGGGTGAAATTGTTTTTTTGGGATTTTTGGTTTATTTTTCCTATTTCCAATTTTTCATTGTATAGTGTTTGAATATTTTAATCACTTAATGTTTTAAAATAAAAACTAGGGAAAGTACATTTGCTTTTATTTACATTTAAAATATATTTCCACTAAATCTTTTTGGAATACATTTATATTGAAAGTACATGTCACCTTTTATTTTGTAAAATATTATTACAATTTAAATTATTCCATTCCAAAAAATCTGTCCCCGAGCGTCACGGTGGTGCAGTGGATAGCACGATCGCAAGAAGGTTGCTGGTTCAAGCTTAATTTAGACAACTTTAAAGATGATTTTCTAAATATTTAAGTTTTTTTTATACCTCTGGTTAAAGATTTTAAACATAAATCAGCCATATATTTTACTATCCTAATAAACCATACATAAGTTGATAATAATATTTATTCAGCTTTCATGTGCATGAAACTTAAAGGGCACATATGGTGAAAATATACTTTTCAAGCTGTTTGAACAAGCATATGTGTATATACCATCATATTGGGGTGAGATAAACACACCCAGTCCTTTTTTGTTTTTAATTTAACAAGATAAAAAGGGTGGACCAATTGGAGCAGTTTTGAGACCGACCTCAACTTGACGTAGGAGTGCGGTAAAGGTTTTCAGCATTCTTCAAAATATCTTCTTTTGTGTTCAACAGAATAAAGATTCTTATAAAGGCTTGGAACCACTTGAGGGTGAGTAAACAATGTGCACATTTTCATTTTGGTGTAAACTATCCCTCTAAAAAATACAAATTATTAAAGTTTAAGTTAATTAATATTAGTGTTTGATATATTTAACAAAAAATTCCCACAAAAAAAGATTTTTTTATTGCTCACTACTGCACAGTATTGCTCTGCATCCTTGTAAAGCAACTTTACCACAATCTACCTTGCCTAAAGTACTACAGAAATAAAGGTGACTTGACTCGACTGTTATAGATCAGCCGTTGTAGATAGAAAGTCAGCTTAAGTATTTGCGCTTGCTTGTTATGACACTTGTTGAACACCAGAGGGCGCTTTCAACACGTGAATCTTGAGGAATCTTTAGGACCGTCAGCATCTCACAGCACAATGAAATCTTCCACTTACAGGTTTTTCTTGGAATTATGTATGTTTTTGATCCATACAAAATGTATTTTTAGGCTTGCATACATTAATGCTGTTCTCAATGTACAAGTATAATCATGCATAATTCGTCCAACACATCTGAGCCAAGCAACCTTGTCATGATTCTGAAGTGTTTTCAAAGTAGGGGAGAGCAGGACGAAAGTAACAAATCAATATTTTTCGGAGCATTGACAACATTTGCTTTTCAGGTTATAACAGCACATTCAGCATGCAACCCTTGATGGAGCTGCGACCAATGACCATGTCCCGCGGTTAGCTCCAAATTTCAGTTCTTGAGTGCAGAAAGTAAATTATTGTAGCTGTTCTTTCTACCTTATTACAAGTTATGTTTCTATTTTCAAGTGTCACACTAATGATCAGTCTACAGGTTATTTAGTGCAATAACATATCCTTAAGTTTGCAATGTCTGAGTTTATCAGTTTAAAAGTAAATCAGGTTTAAATGTCAAGAGTTCATGTGGGGACGAAAATAGCACTGTTATTTTTGTCCCACTGCTAATATTCAGACCTTATTTTTCGCTTCCACATTAGAGTTTGCAGTGTTTGGATCTAGATGTTTTATCAAGTTATTGCATATTACCAATAATAATAACAAATATTCACTAATTGTAAAAAAAAAAGTAACATTTTGCATTATTAGATTGCTTTTGAAACATTTGATGGAAGTGAATTTAAAATAAAAATGCAGTTTAACGTTTTTTTAAATATTTAAATATTTTTTGCAAAAGTAAAGGACAAAATATGTTTGCAGTTAACATTAACAAGGTCATAGTCAGATATATTTAAAATAAACAAAATTAAGCCAGTAAATCTAGCAAATATTGTTGTGTTACTTTTGACCCACCTGTGTGTTACTTTCTACCTACTGATGGGGTCAAATGTAACAATGTGACGCTTTAGTTTAAAGTGAAGTTATATTTGAGTTGTCCTACACTAATACAAAATAACACTGGCATTTGATAGACCACTCTTGTGAGTTAGTTACCACAGCAAAAATATATTTCTACTAAAAATATCTAATAAAATTAGATTTTTTATCAAAATTTGTACTTTCGTCCTCACTCTCCCCTACCTCATATTTATTTCTGATTAATTTCTTTTGTGCTTTAACATTCTTTCAATCAATTTAAAGAAGTAAAATTAAATAGCATATTTTGCTTCGTTAGTATGTAAAAAACAACACTTGAAAACTATTAAAACAGCTACACATCATACTATTTGTTCCATCAATTCTTAATGGTTGTAAACTTAGTTTAAATGAATATGTAATGCTTACTCTGTATGTATGTGGTTTCAGCAATCAGATTTAACCAGATTGAGCGAAAAAGGCAAGGAGGGTCTAAAATGATTTGACCTTGTGATCGCATTTATTTTAAAAGAGTACAGTAGCTGGTGTTTTGGGCTGTTAGACTGCTAATATTCTATTAGATGCTATCTAATAGATGCTATCAGACCTAACTCAAAATCTTTATTGGATGTGTTGTGAAAAAGCTCACCAAAAATAAGGTATTAGAGTAAGGTACTGTATAAAATAGAATAAAAATCATAGCTGCCATACACATTCTTTTCAATCTCTAGCTCTTTCTCAAAAGAGCCATAAACATCTGTATGTTTATGCAGTAGCACTGTTGTAGTGATGAAGAGTATGATGAAACAAGAGAGAAGGGTCTGTAAAATGTGATTAGGTACTTGATTGCCACAGCCATATCACCCTGCACCCCAAGAGCAGTTACTCACTGAAGCTATGCAGGACTGTGCCTGGTCAGTACCTGGATGGGAGACCAAATGGGAAAACTACAGTAGGTTGCTGTTGGAAGTGGTGTTTGTGAAGCCAGCAGGGGGTGTTCAACCTGTGGTCTGTGTGAGTCCTAATGCCCCAGTAAAAGTGAAGGGGACACTATACTGTCAGTGGGCGCCGTCTTTCGAATGAGACTATAAACTGAGGTCCTGTCTCTCTTTGGTCATTAAAAATCCCATGGCATTTCTTGTAAAGGGTAGGGGTGTAACCCTGGTCTCCATGCCAAAGTCCCTCTCGGCCCTTAACCATCATAGCCTCCCAATCATCCCCATCCACCGAATTGGCTCTATCACTGTCTCTCCACTCCACCTATAGCTGGTGTGTGTGGTAAGCGCACTGGCGCCGTTGTCCCGTGGCTACCGTTGCATCATCCAAGTGGTGGTGTGGAGAGGACCCCCCCCCCCCCCTCATGATTGTGAAGTGCTTTGGTTGTATGTCCATACACAATAAATTTGCTATATAAATACACACATTACATTACATTACATTACTTAACTTTACATTAAAAAGTCATTAAAGTCAGTGAAGTTGATTTCAGTTTTTAAAATTGAGCAAACCTGAACTTAGAACTGTTAAGTTGACTTAATTTTTATAATTATGCACTTATTTCATTTAACCACATTTTAAGGTAAAGCACTTTTTAAAGTAAAGTCAACCAATCGCTTATTACGGTATGAAATCTAAAACAAGTCACAAAAGACGCAACTGAACATGCTAAAACCAGTTGTAAATAGTAAAGTGTCTTTGTGACCACATGTGAGGTTTCTTGTCCTCAGGATGTTTGTGAAGGAGCCACAGGGGTCTGTAAAGTCCATTTTCAGAAAACACTGTCATAAAATTCCCCTGGAGGACTGAATAAATCTAATTTCCTACCTGCACTTGGAGTGTATACTGGCCCTTTGTCAATGGTCCAGCTGTCTTAACCAAACCCTGCTGGTCTACGCTGAGGAGGTTTGCCTCTACACCTATGAGGATAAAGGAGAAAGGAGGCCCATTGTCGGGGGAGTCATTGTCTGTCACATTGAGCTGTAACACGCTAGCCCCTGAAGGTAGATTCTCCTGCAGAAGAGGAAAAAAGATATCTAGAATCATTTCGAGAGATTTCGCCATCACCTCCTACTGAGAACTCAGGCATGGAGTAAGGAGAGCTTGTGTAGGGTTTCATTTGCTTTACTCTGTAGGAAAGCATGGTCTTGCCTGTATGATGAGACTGTAGTTAGCCTGAGAGAAGACAGGGGGATTATCATTCACATCAGACACAGCAATGTTGATTGCTGCACTGTCGGATTTGAGGGGATTTCCACTGTCGGAGGCCAGCACGGTCAGCATGTAACTCGCTACCTAATTTAAACAAAAAAAAAAAACAGAACAAATTCATTTATCCTTGCATTAGATAGGAACTATTGCATCCCCCTACATTTCAATGAAATCATGCACATGTGTTATTAAATCTCGTATATTGTTGACCATTGGCTAAAAAAGGGTTTGATTTCTTTTGCAAGTTTAAGTCAGAGCAACATTCTTAAAATCAATTCCTGAATTAGTTCTCTGCACAGTTTAGTTCCAAACAGCTCCAACTAACACCCGCTTGGAAACTATAAGTAATCTTAGAGACCTTGGTTACCTGGATCCAGTGTGTTTAACTAGGATTGGAGCAAACCCATGTAGATCTCTGGCTATTCCCTCCAGAAATTGGGTCTGAGACCAGTGAGTTAGAGCAGAGATGTCCAAACTAGGGCCCATTGGCCAAACTTTTTGGCCCACCATCCCATATGACAATGATGGAGTTGGGGCGAATGCCTTTAACAGAGATCGTTGTTTCCAATTAAACATAACTTTATTTGTTTGTTTGTTTGTTTTATTCCTGAGTTACAAAAATGCAAACTGAAAATAAATGTTTCAATTGAATGCTGTAAATGAACATGATTTTTTTAAAATATTAACACTGTCATCAAATGAATAAAGGACAATGCATAAGACATTGGCAAGCAAATCAAGACAAAAAAACAGGTGCAGCTTGACTAGTGTAACTCCATTCTGTTACAAATGGGATTGCTTTTTTACTGTAATAAGTTCATTATAAAATTTTGAAATATGTACTACATTAGTTACAATAAAGCAATGTTTTCTAGCTATTTTTAAATATTAAATAAATTAGGAAAACACCAATGGCGACTTTAATATAATATAGTTTGGTATATTTACCTTTGGCCCACCACCCTTGATCAAGTTTGGTTTTTGGCCCTTCATAAGAAAAAGTTAGGGCACTCCTGAGTTAGAGGCTAAAAACAAGTTTAATGACAATGACATCAATATGGACTAAAATCTTAGACTAATGTTTCCATCAGCTTGCTGTTCTGAAGGCAAAATTGGTCTACTAGCAATGTGTACCAACTGATGAATGTATACACAGTCTGGCAAATAAACCAAAAATGTTATTTTATTTTACAATAATGACAATTCTATTGACAAGGTATATTGACAAAGATGATTGCAATCTCAAGACTTAAGGTTTTAAGGTTTTTAAGAGTCTTCATGTGCACTTTTTGCATTTGTTATCCTAAAAATCAATCATGTACAGAAACCTTGCACACTGAATCTAATGCGTACTAATCAATACATTCTTAATAGAAAAAAATACAGAGCATTACAAAAAGGAGCCTTCATGCAGTGATGCTTTTCATGTCCGGCATGCTTTTTTATCCAAAAAAAAAGAAAGAGTAAAAATTGTTTCCACAGGCTGTATGTCAAATGTTAACACAGAAACAAACAAAACAAACAGCGGCACTGAGAAAGGTGCATGACACTCATCAGACATTGAAACCAGCATACAATAGCAGTAGTGCTCAACCATCTAATACAATTTGTCTTTATTTTCAGCACTTTGTTTGTTATTCATAAAGTGATCTGTGCTGCGAGATGAAGTGGATTATTTTGTCAGATAACATTCTTGTTTTTGGCTTAAGCTTTAGTAAAATGCTGGCTACGGATGCAAAGAATGGAAAAAAATGTAACCCGATACATTTTATATGACAAACAAAAGTTTCAGAGACAGTGGATAAATGTGAAAGACAAAACATGAGGGCATATAAAATTTTTAAGGTGTGAATTTTTTGGCCAAAAAATGGTGTTCAGTGAACTATAGGTATTTTAAAAATGCACTCTATCCAATCGGAAAGTATCAATCAAGGCATTACCTTTTCTCTGTCCAACTGATGGGCCAATCGCAGTTCACCACTGACTGCATCCATGATGAATGGACAGTTCTGGTTGTTCTTCTCAATGGAATAGCTGATTTGGTTGTTTAAAGGCCCATCAAGATCATTCGCAAGTACCTAAGGACAGGGATCATTACACTTGATGAAAACGTGTTTACCTAACATTAAGTACTTTCCACAGATGTATACATTGGTTTAATTTAAAGTAGAGTCTCTCCCAGACTCACTGGCACAGTGTCAGCTGTACAGTATGGAGGAGTGTGTAAAGCAGAGTTTTTTTTAGCAGGTTACTGCGTGGATGCTAGGGCTGATCTGGGTTGTTGCTAGGTAGTTCTCACAGAGGTGTCATGGTGCTGTGGTGTTTTAATGATTGCCAGGGTGGTGCTGGACTATCCATAAGGTGTTACAGGTCATTTCCATAGTGATGTCATGTGTTTGGTGGTAAGGTTAAGGAGTCTTTTAGCATGGACACTTTTTGATAGTTGCTAATGTGTTTAGGATACAAACTAGAATCTTCTAGTAGTTGTGATTCTCTGTGGATTTGCACGGTGTTCCACATGATTTAAAGTGTATGCTTTGTGCTTACTAAAGTGTGTTTTTGCATGTTAGCATGTGGTTACTTAGCATTTGCTAGTGCTCTGTGTAGTGGTGTAACGGATCACAAATCTGCAGTTCGGATCAAACTATGGTGTTTTAGTCACGCATCGGACCATTTTTCGGATCAGCAAAAAAGTGAGGAGACAATTTGCTTTCTATTTATATAAAAATATTACAGCAAAAAACATTGCTTTTAACAAACAGAACTTAGAACCTGTAATGTTAATAAAAATACAAATCAAGAAAGAACCAGCTGAAAAAAGAAAAGTATTCAATATGAAATATGATCTACTGTTGCTGATAATGCTAAATATAGAAATCTAACATCTTGTACAACAGATCATATTTATCTCCAATTAATGATTCAACAATTCACACATAAAACTTCATGTTTTATTATACTGTAGGTGTATTATTTTTGAAAACCTATTCAGTCACATAATTTTGATGGTTGTTTGTCGCCATCTGTTGGTTACCTAATGTAATTGCTTTTACCAGCATCACATTCACCCGCGTTATGTTTCATTAAGCGGTGATTTTGGGGGGGCTTTGGGGTTGTTGCAAACAGTTGTTGGGGCGGTGGATGGCGGAGGACTGTCGCAGATAGAAGTTAGCGGGGCGGAGGTGTCGCGAACAAAAGTGAAGAGGGTTGGGGAGTCGCGGAAGAAAGTGAACAGGGGACGGGTAGGAGATCGGTTGAGGAGGGGGATCGGTAAAATGAGGTGCTGGATCAGATTTCAGAGGTGCCGGATCACGGATTAACAGTGATCCGTTTCACCCCTAGCTCTGTGGTGGTTACCAAAGTGGTGCTGTGTGGTTGCTAAGGTGTTCTTTGTGGTTGGATAGTAATGGAAACTAGTTGGAAGGTTTTGTGGGTAGTTTTTGTCATGTTAATTGGTAGCAAGTATACAGTATACTTGATGATTATAATAGGCACCAATATATTCAAGTGAAGTCACATTACGTTTCTGTTTAGCACTTAAAGGTGCAGTATGTAAGTTTGACACCCAGTGGTTGAACTAGGTATTGCAAACCTAGTTCAATACAAACAATTTTCATATTAAAATGAGTTTTTGTTCTAACCAAACACCTGAAGCTGTTCTTGCAGCTGAACAACAGAAAACTGACAGTGATCACCTCAGATACACCTCATGTGCTTTATTCGGTGTTAAATGCTAATAATGTAAGTTTGAATGCCATTTTACTTGACATGTATTGCCATACTGTTCCACTGAAAGCAGCAGAGCTTGACTTTAAATAAACAATTTGAAATTGAACTTTAGAACTATGACTGTGTGCAAGACAACACATATCAGTGATTCAGCATGTACATTTAATAATGTTAAAGAGGTTTAATATGTGTAAATTCGATTATAAAACCTAACCATTTTATTGGAGTGCAGTAAGTGCACTATTTACCACAAAAGACAACCCATGGTGCTGAAATATAATTGGCTAAACTGGCATTGGGCGGGTAATATGACCAAAACAAAGACACAAAACAGACTTTAGCATTGTTTTTCAAATAAACAAATATGTTCACTTAGCATGTTACTTAAATATCTGCAAACATATTATGGTATTTTTATGCTTTAGAAAGATTCAAAGACTTATGTACAGCACCTTTAATGCAGTAGATTGCATCAAAGCAAGCAGTTATACAGTATTTTGTCATTATATATGTCATTGTTACTTTCGATTAGGATTACACTTAAGCAGATAATAACGGATGCCTGACCTCTATGGGATGGATGACAAAATGAACAGAAAGGTTAAAGAGGGTGGAACCACAAAGCCACATCCACTTGAGTTATCAACCATAGTTCAAAGATGTTTTTCCAGCAGAAGTAAACCTCTTTTAGAAAGGTCAATCTGGCAATCTATTTCAAACATCATACATAAAATGTTCTTCATTTTTAAGTAAGTTTATGGATGCCTTAATTGGGTGCTAATGTGTTCTGAGTGGCTTTGACTATTTTTGTTATGCACTGTTCCCAATGATTAAAAGTGTGTTCAGTGCCATCGACATGTTACTAATGTTGCATGTCATTAATAAAATATTCTGAAAGTTTTTTGTAATCGTACAAACACTATGCTGTAACAAAAAACAGACCATATTTTAATATGGAAGTGTAAAGAGAACAAGAGACATGTTTAAAACATAACTGCCTACATTATAGACCACTTAGAAGATATGGTGTAACTAAATGCAAATGTATGCAAAAACACTTACCGTCAACACTGTGCTCGCAAGTCTGGTGTCCTCACTGACTACAGCGGAGTATATCTTCTGGCTGAACACAGGGCTGTTGTCATTGATGTCTTGGAGGTGAATGGTAACAGTAGCCATGTCACTGAGCGACTGCTTCCCACCGACAGTGGCCTTTACTGTCAGATAGTGCTGTGAAGATTTCTCATAGTCCAGGGGCTCCATCACAAAGATGTCACCTGCAAACACAAACATTCACTAAATCTCCAACACCACAGTACTATCCTTTTGGAGTCATGCTGTCATAACTGTGTGTATGTGTGCATCACCTGTCTGTGAATTGATTCGGAAAGCTCCTTGCTCATTGCCGCTGCTGAAAGAGTATGTTGTCTGGGAAGTCAGTTGCCTGTCCTTGCTTGCAGCGAAGACCTTCAGAAGCTTAGTCCCTATTGTAACATCCTCGGGAACTGTGGAAATGTATTCCCTCCGCTCAAACACTGGTGGATGATCATTAGCATCCAGCACTATCACCACCACAGAGCCCAGAGAGGAGAGTCTATGGGGAAAGCCCTGGTCTGTCGCACGTACCCTCAAAACATGCATGGTCTCCGTCTGTTTGTCCAGGGATCTCTCTAAACTGATGATTCCTGAGCTCTCCTCGATTGAAAACAAACCTCCGGCAGAGTCCTCAAACGAGTAACGTATTTTACCGTTCATCCCTAGGGGATGAAAAAGCAAGAAATAGCATTAGGAAAGGTCAGTTCTGGAGCTCTGCATTAGATTTCTGATGGTCTGTATTAGATTTGTAGCACATGGGACTTTGTCTCTGATGTCTAGCCTGGGAACAGGTGGTTGCTGGTGAAAGCGGGCTGTCTGAGAGTTGCTGTTTGTTATTATTGTTTTCTAGCGTTCACATTGATATAAGTATGTTGTTTTAAAGTGGCTGTTTTAGTGTTGACAGAATTCCCCATTGCCTACTTTTTATTTTAATCTACATTTTTAGAAATGGTTGAATTCTTTGGCAGTAAACAACGTAATATGGTTTAATATGCGAGAGCTGTATAAAATATGCTAAGAGAGACCTCTCAAAGCACTTGCTGTAAAATGTATCTACTTAAATTTGTTGTAAAGATGGCACATGGGACAAAAAAGCTACATGATGAATCGGACCAAAACTCTGATGGTGCGTAAACTGCAAAAATAAAAATGTATTATATATATATTATTTAACATATTAGTCAGCCTACTATGTTAGGTGTGCAATCTGACAGTGACAATGACACAAATCATAAAAATAAAGCTTCTTTATTTTAGTCTCTTGTCAAGATAAGATCTAACAGTAGGGATTAAGGCAAAGGAAGTTAGTTTAACCCTTATTTTTATCCACAGTCTGACTTTTCCTCAGATTTCATTCCCTGGAACATCTAACATCATGTACCTCACTCAGGACATGGGCTAGGGCTTATCCTACTGTAATACACCTAAAACACTTATTGCCGTTATACTCGTTAAAGGTAGGGAAGCGTTTTCTCTCGTTAACTGCAGGAAAAAATTTAACAAAAACATTTATTAATTTGATCATAATACCAGCAATACATGTGAAGCACTAATAATGTCGTTCAATTCGGTCATGTCCAGCGGCCATCATCTGTGAACCTCCATCTGTTTGATCCATTGCTCTGTTTTTTAGATGTTTAGAAGTCTGAAGCGCGTAAAAATGCACAAAACGCCCAATTAGAACCACAGGATGTCTAATTACATCTTTTTTTTGACTTCACATGTAAATCACTTACGCTTCATCTGCGTCTGCTTACTACCAACCTGAACCCCATACCCAACCCCCACCCCACCCTTTTTTTCCCATGTAATTTTATGATTGTGAGGGCGCAGGTAAAACGACATTTGTCAAAAGACACTCAAATACATAACGTGTGTTGCGTATGCAACGTCTGTAAGTGGTTTAAAACAATTGATTGCAAAATGAAATAAATATAATTTGATTATATGTTTTTTAATTTTATGTTTTATGAGATTTTTACATTTTTTGCAACTTTTTGTTGACTTTGCGTTGGATTATATATAGAAGAAACACAATTATGTAAATCAAGCCTAAAGCGCTAAATGAGATTTAACACTAAAAAATACATTTTACATTACATATAATTTTTTGTCATTCATTCAAAATAATTTACAGTGCTAATTTTTTGTCTTTAAAAACATTTAAAATAAATACATGCCAAAATTATAATAAATTAATAATTTTATTTAGATTAGTTAATACAAGTGTGGTTAATGTTTTACTGTGTATATATTCTCTGAGCAGCAATGTTCTTTGTAACTGACTTCATGATACTTACTGACAAAAAAGGATCTTAAAATTAAGATATGCTAGAAACAAACAGATTTAAAAACCTGATCTATATTGAGTAGAAGTGGGCAGAAGGATATCATTATATCATTAGGTCATGAGTGGGCTCAAATGAACACATGCTGATTTGCCATGAAGCCCAAAGTATGGAGTCAGTTCCATGACATAGTGAGGCAGAATGACAGAAATTATAACTAATTGCTTCTTGTTAGGTTAATTTGTGGTTTACATACAAATGCATACTTGTTCATATGCTCATTAGTGCAATGAAAGCAGACCTTGTTGTTGATGTCGCCCGGTCATCCAGCCTGATTGCCTGTCACTAATTAACGCCTATAAAAATCCTACAGTGACAGCTGAGTGAATTAGAATGAATCACTTCACAATCTTCCCTCCAATCAGCAAATAAATGCAAACACATCCTGATGTTAATTTATGAAGAACTGCTAATTACAAGACACCCAGTTGTGCAGTTGTTAATTTTAATAATTAGTGGCCATGATAGGGTTTGCAAGACAAGTCACTTCTAAGATGCTTTGAAGAGTAACAATGCAACAAAGAATGGAGTTTGTGTGTCTGACGCAGGCGATCCCATGCTGCAATAGCCAGTTTTAATTCCACTTGGAACGGTTCGGATGATTGGTATTAAATAACTGGGGATACATTTACCCTACCTGACAAAAGTCTTGTCGCCTATCCAAGTTTTAGGAGCAACAAATAATAACTTGACTTTTAGTTGATCATTTGGTATCAGAAGTGGCTTATATGAAAGACAAAGGCCTCTAGATTACGCTTATTTTACCAAAATAAAATATGATCATGCCCTGACTTTGCTCAGACAAAAGTCTTGTCACTTAACAGAAATAATGTACAGTATAGAACATAAAGTCATGGTGCAGTGGAAATAAAATTAATATTGTGTATGACTCCCATGAGCTTGGAGGACTGCATCCATACATCACTGCAATGACTCAAATAACTTATTAATAAAGTCATCTGGAATGGCAAAGAAAGTGTTCTTGCAGGACTCCCAGAGTTCATCAATATTCTTCGGATTCATCTTCAATGCCTTCTCCTACATCTTACCCCCGTTATGCTCAATATTGTTCCTGTCTGGTGACTGGCCTGGCCAATCCTACAGCACCTTGACCTTCTTTGCTTTGAAGAACTTTGGTGTGGAGGCTGAAGTATGAGAATTAGTGCTGTCCTGCTCAATACTTTGCCCTCTCCTGTGGTTTGTAATGTAATGGGTAGCACAAATGTCTTGATACCTCAGACTGTTGATGTTACCCTCCACTTTGCAGATCTCTCACAGACCCCTGTACTGAATGCAATCCCAAACCATGATCTTTCCTTCACCAAACTTGACGGATTTCTGTGAGAATCTTGGGCCTGTGCAGGTTCCAGTAGGTCTTCTGCAGTATTTGTGATAATTGGGATGCAGTTTAACAAATGATTCATCAGAACTACCTTCTGCCACTTTTCCAAATGACTCAAATGATCAACTAGATGTCAAGTTATTATTTGTTGCTCTTACAACTGGGATTGATGACAAGACTTTTGTCAAGTACTGCACATGACATAAATGTACAGTACAACCTTTTTATGGTCTATGTTTTTGGCTAGCTTTGTGTTTGAGCATTAGTGCTGTTAAAAAAATAAAACCAAAACAGATACTATTCACACAAATCCTTAGAAACACTAAAAATAAAATTTAAAATATGCATGCCAGTCCAGTAACTGGCAATGTCACTTTGTAAAGAAACATAATATGTCTTTTTTGGCACTATTTATTTGGTTGTCCAACTACTTGTTGGTTATCAAACTACTTTACGTGATTGAATGCGTAAAATGCATCATGTGGCATCATCATTTTCATTAAATCATAGTTTACATGGAGATCATAATTGTATCATTCATTCATTTTCTTTTCAGCTTAGTCCATTTATTAATCAGGGGTTGCCACAGCATATGTTTTACGCAGCAAATGCCCTTCCAGCCAAAAACCCAGTACTGGGAAACACCCATACACTCTTGCATTAACACACACACACACACACACACACTACGGCCAATTTAGATTGTTCAATTCACTTATAGAGCATGTCTTTGGACTGTGGGGGAAACCGGAGCACCCGGAGAAAACCCCTTCTGAACACGGGGAGAACATGCAAACTCCAAACAGAAATGCCAACTGACTCAACCGGGGCTCGAACTAGTGACCTTCTTGCTGTGAGGCAAAAGCACTACCCACTGCACCACTGTGTCACCCCATAACCAAATAATTTTCAAAAACTTGCACTTACACTATAATAAAATATTGCTGCCTTAAATCTTTTAATTGAATTAAATGAAAATTTCTAGTCATCTCAACTTGCATCAATCAAACTATTATTTTTTTTATATAAAAAATATATTTAAGAAATATATATATATTTTAAAAAATTGAATAAAAATGTTAAGCTTGAACTTACCCTAAAATATAGTTGAAACCTGATTAACTTATCAAAATAAGCTCAAGTAACATAAAAAAAGGAATTGTCATAGCTTTGTCATATCATTTTGTACAGTGTGAAAATCATTACCTAAAATATGTTTTTTCAGGACCCTAAAGGCTAGGTAATGTGTTAATGAACGGCCGAAAAAGGTTTGTGTTTTTAGTTAATGGTGTTGTGTAAACTCGACAAAAATATTTCAAATGTTACAAACAAACAGCAATACTTAAGATGCCATGAAAAGAAAACCTGATCTGAACTTTTCCTGCAAGGCAGAAGAGTTCAGATTGTCTGAATTAGAGCGTGGACCACTGTGAGAAAGTAATTGTTACCTTCACAGGGAGCTAAGACAATCGTGTATGAGAAGATTATATTCAATTGTTCTGTAGTCAGGGAAAGCTGCATGCTGAGTGGAGATGAGAGTAATGAAATGGCACACAGAGCAAAAGATGGCACAGACTAATAACTACTGATGCTTCAATCAAGATACACGCTATCAGAAGCAATGATTGTGCATCTACTGCAACTAATTGTTCTTCGTGATGGTTTGAGGCAATTTGCACAAACAAGGTTACCAAATAACAAGTTTAAAAGTTGGTCATACCGATATCTGCATCGAAGGCCTCCAGTCGTGCCACGTACGTCCCAGGTTGTGTATTCTGATAAATGCTCACATGATGTGGGTCAGATGTGAACTTGGGTGCGTTGTCATTTACATCTTCAACTGTGATGAGCAAAGAAGCTTGGCAGAAGTGATTGTCTTTATCTACTGCACGCACAGTTAGGTTGTACACATCTGTAACCTCTCTATCCAGAGTTGCCAGTGTTCTCACTGCACCTAGAAATAAAAATACAACAATATTTAGGATTAGCACTTTATGTTTGTGAAAAAAAAAAAAAAATAATATATAAATATATATTTATATATATATATATATATATATATATATATATTTGGAAATAGCCAATGAGAGAAAGAGCAGCAAATGAATGCTGCATGCTTTCATATTGGATACACTATCAGGGTCTCCGAGGGGTCTTAAATATCTTAAATTCACTGAAATGTTGGCTTGTAGGTCTTAAATAATTGTAAACAGGTCTTCATTTCCCTTGTCCATAAAAAGCTACCCAATCGGGCCAACACATATCCAATCATCAACAATCCATCTCAATAGAGCATTTAAATAAACTCTATTTATAACCTTATTTACCAATATGGCTTAATTGTCGTCCTTACAATGTTTGTTTAAAAGTTCTCTGTGTATTTATAGTCCATATATGGTGAGGACACTGACCTGGACAGACTCCTGTGCGTACATTTAGTTTATTATAGTTTTTAAAGATTTGTATGTGATATGTGTATTCATACAACTAGGGTTTTGCTTGTTTTGACAATTTATTTAATACTTGTGGCTTAGAAATAACTTATTATAATATAATATATAGTAAAAATGCCTGTATAAGTCAGAAATTTAAAAAAGGTATTAAAGAGTTATAAATTTGACTTTGTGAAACCTGCAGAAACCCTGACTATGCAGATGCATATTCATTGTAAAATGGATACAAATACAACCAGATTTTTTTATATAATGTTATGTTTCCTTTTTGTATTTCACTGCAGAAAATAACACCAGCAGAGCCCTTTGATGATGTTGACATTCTTCCATCTTCATATGTTCACTGAGATCTTGTGTCTGAGGAATTACAACTGTGAAATCATTACTACAATAGACTGTTTTCACTATCTGGATTTCTCAGCATGGAAAGACACCATAGATGGGTAAACCTAGAGAGCAGTCAATGGGAATGTACTACAAAAAATTGTTTGCATTCCAATTTGCTCAAATAAAAAAAAGAAAAACTCTATGATAGTGTTTTCACGACTTTCAAAAATAGAAAAAAGGAATTGAATATCGGCAGCCAGCAAAGAGAACAATGTCAAATGTTCTGTCCCACCCATAGATGATGCATTAGAGCACTTAGAGTAAGGGGTAGCACCTTTTTTTACACAAAGATGATATAATACAAAGTATAGGTTTATAAATGCTTATTTAAAATGTACATATTTAAAACATTTAAGGGTGGTTCACTACGATATCATATTTAAAATTTTAGTTGATGTGTAAATTAGCTGTGGGACCATAAACAACATCTCTGAATGTAATACGCTCAAAGTTTAATGCAAAGGGAGACATTGGCTTTTACAGAGTTAGCTTAGCAATGCCTACAGCAAACAAAGTTTGGGATCTACAAAAAAATACATCCGGGTTAGTGAGATCACAAATGATTCAGCTTACGCACATTTACCACTCACATAAACCTTGCGCTGCGAAGGGTATTGGCCAGAGGCACTGTAATGTTATAGCAGAGAAAGCTAAAATGCCATCCAAATGCTCAAATTTCCACAGAGCTTCTTCTGTTTCTGTATTTGGGCTTTCAAATGATATGACCCAAAGAGAGAAGTGCTTACAATTTAATTTTAATTATGTTCCAGTGAGCTATAAAAAATATATATAGCTAGCATTTGACAAAGGACAGATTCCAAAATCTCTCCCAGTTCAGTGCTGTATTCGGCTAAAAACTTCTTAATGGAGTAGCTCCAACAAGCAGAAGCTGTGGATTGTGAGCCACAACCTGTAAGAATTTTTGTTTGTTAAAATTGATCTATTACATGCATAGTTTCTAATGTTAACGGTATGTTGTAGCAAGGACGTAAACAAGGATGTAAACAACAGGAAATGTTGTTTGGTACTGTTAACAATTTAGCTACAAATTCATATTTATCCTTCAAACCGCTGTAAACACCCACATCCTTCACCAGCGCTGCAGTGTCTCTTTATGTGTCCGTTTCCCTGCGTTCTACATCTCAAATAACAAACTTGCAAAAGATATGTGAACATTTCAAATTACTTACATATGCTTAAAATCGGAATATATGTAAAAGACACTTTTATTTTAAAGAGCAATCATGAGGTTCAGCTGTGTCCTTTACATTTTCTGTCTGATTCACGCTCAAACTGATACGGCTAACAGCTACACTGACAGTATTTACACAGCAGAGGCACAGCGCATGCAATTAGAGGCATGGCGCTTTTCCTGGTAACGTGGAGCCGATCCGTGAATCACAGCATATTATGTTAGCTGACCAATCAGAGCCTTGATGACTGGCCTTTCAGAGAAGCTAGGAAATATGACAGTCGTTTTTATGTTAGCAGAGTAGCAGTGTATAATCAAAGTAAGATATATGAAAAAAATAACATGATCTTTTACAAATGAAGCATGAGCACACATTGCTTTGCGTCTTTTAAACACAACCTAGCCTTAAAAATACACTCTGGAACACCCCTTTAAGATGCTTATGACCACTGACACGAGCAGTATAATCGCCATCTTGTTAAAAGGGTCAGTCTGCAGGTGTATGTCCAAATAGTCTAGCATGTGATTTCTGTGGATTATTATGTTTTAAATTGTCAGTAATGGATAGATATTTACTTAAGTTACATATAAATGCATTGCTGCTGTCACATTTAGCTTTAGAACCGTATGTATGGCAAAAATCTCTATTCAATTTGAACTATTGACACTTTAAAGTCAGTAGCAATAAGGCTTGAAAATGGGAAGGAGTGATCAATGAGTCAGCACTATTATGTCCTTGAATAAGACACACTTTAGATTGCTCTGGATAAAAACGTAGACTATATATTTCCGCTTTCTTCATTTTACCTGTCTCGCTATCAATTGTAAATGATTCAGCTCCACTGCCGCTCAGCTGGTACGTGATTTCTGCATTTGACTGGATATCTGCATCAGTGGCTGAGACTTGAAGAATGTGTTTTCCGATGAGTACATCTTCGGGAACAGCTTGAGCATACACATCCTGAAAAACAAAAGTGGATTTCAGTTTAAACTGGCACTGCAAAAACGCAAGTCATTATCTAAAAATAAATTATGTGAGTATGTGCAATGTGTCTGAAATGTATTCATTAAAAGTTCCACTCAGGGTCCAGAATAAAGAGCTTAGGGGCTAATGAATATACACATCATGCCTTCTCACAAACAGGACTGTTGTCATTTGCATCCAGGACAGTGATCTCTATGGCCGCCTTTGCCACAAAGATTCCATCGGTGGCTGTGATGTTTAAAAGATAGAAATCTCTCTCCTCCCTGTCCAGGGTTTTGCTGACAGCGACCACCCAAACACCATCTGTGTGCTTCACATCAAACAGGCCCTGCGGGTCTCCACCTGAATACATTAAAACACGCTAAATATACTTTGCTCAAATCAGAAATATTTAATAAGTATATTAGCAGTCAAATCATCATGTATTTAGCATCATTTCAACAGCTTGGGGATTCATTGTATTTCTAGCTGCATACAAGACTCTAATCAGTCAATATGATGAAACTAAGGACAATAACAAGATGCTCTGAATATCTCTAATCAGCATCTGTATAATACCGAATACTCATATACATATCATATATTATTCATAACATCCAGCAATTGAGCTTGTGGCAATAGCTCTGTAATTTCTTTGCAGACTGTTTAAAGGTTAATAAACACCTCACTAAATTGTCATGCTGAAATGCAGATACCAGTTTCTTTAAAGGGATAGTTCACCTAAAAATGAAAAACGAATTCTGTTTTTTTATACTCTATTGAGGCCCCGTTTATTAAAATATGTTTATAAAATATATTTTTGTTTTAAAAGGCTTAAGTTTTGCTACGATTATGCCTTCCGTCGGAGCGTTTTGAAAACGCTGAAGAAACCGTTTTTTTATTTTTTCAAACGCTGCTGCCTCGTGTCAGGTAAAACAGATCTGATTGGGGCTTTTTCTCAATATTAATTGGACAAAGTTCATCTTTCATCCATTCATTTCAAGTTCAGACTTTGCAAGTTTGATATGGAAAACAAACTCCCATGGAAACGTCAGGTAAACCTTCAAAGGGAAGTGTACTTTATAACGTCAGCTATGTTTCCATCCAAAAATGTGAATGAACTTTATGCGCAAAACTGGATTATTGCATAAAAGATGTGCGAATAAAGCAGCGTTTCTATCCAATGAGTCAAAGCAAATAAAGTCGTCACTTCTTGATTAACTGGCGCAAAATATCAAAAGTAAAAACTGAATTTACTGCAGTAGGAGAAGCTGCGTCAATCTTTTCTTCATCTAATAAATGACTTGCGCCTCAGAAGGCAATCCTGACACTCAGTCAACGCGCGGTGGCGTTTGAAGGCATGAAACACAAAGCACAGATGCCATTCGCACACATTTTCATCATCCCATGGTCCCTTATAACAAAATGGCATGACCTTTTTTAATACGCATACTGGAATTTGTACGGTAAAAGTGTTTCCATCGCAGTTTATGTATCTTTTCTTATCAAATAAAAAGTTTTCCTACTCAGTTATGCTTCTATGTTTTTTATCGGCATTTTCAAATATTAAGCTCATGTTGGTGTTTCCATTAACCGTTTTTTATGCGCATATCCAAAATGCACATAAAAATAGGTGGATGGAAACATAGCTATTCACATCACCCTGGCTACTTTGTTTCAACATAGTAACAACATAATGAAAACATGATACAAAGAACTGCCTTTAGTTTATTTTGATTTTAACTTTTAATTTTAACTTAACAGACAGCAAAAATGTTGAGGCATCATGTAGCTACATATCTATATGAGTGAACATCATCTTCACTGTATGCATATTTATAACAAAACGGAGCCTATAACCAAAGTATAGAACACACAAGACATGTCACTCATATAGTTTTGAATGGGCAAAAGTGTAAAGGTCAATATGGCAAACAAAGCCCCGCCTACTAGTACAGGAGCCAATCATCAGTCGCTATAGACTGTGTATGTGTGTGGTCACATGATGTGCGTTTTCAGCGATGTAGTGTAGACAGAGAGCATTTTAAAAATGGTAGGTGAAACACCAGTGTGGTCGTGGATTGTTTCCATTCTGAGCTAGGGTTGGGCAATGTTAACCAATTTGGCATTATACGATGTTTAATGTGAAACATCGCGATGAACGATGGCATTGTCGTCGTGGGGGGGATTAAATATCAAATTGTTAATAACGAATTAATTATTTGTGGCCTATCGTTTTCACTACCTGACCCACATGGTCTTTGCTTTACCCACCATAACCAAACCATAAATAAATAGTTACACACAAATTACCACCTGTCAATCACTTTTTTCCGCGGGACCTCGACATGAATAGGCGGAGTGATCTGTGTTGTTATAATGGCTTTTTCCAACAGCTGGTGGAGGAGACGAGAGTTTGTTTAGAGTTCACTGTAATTTGTATTGTGATTGATGATAACTTCCTTATTTTATTACTATTATGAGGAAATAATAACAAATAAAGATGCTAGGTCTCGACCGTTTTGGGTCTTGACCGTTTTGCGCCCGAAATTTTATGCAACCTAAAAATATATTTGGAAGCATTTGTGCTAGCGCATAAATTGTTGCCGTGCGACCTGTTTTCACTGCAAAATCCTCACCGCGTGTGCGGATTTATGAGACATTTATGCAGAATGCATCTTTGCACCTAATAACATCAAACGCGGCGCTCAGGAACAGATTAAAACAGTTGTAACGTGAACTTGCTGAAGTAAAAAAAGCCTGCAATGCTTGCTCTGCCTTTGTGCTCTTCTAATTGGCCCACTAGAACTGAACGCAAATGGATTGGTTAATGTTAGCTGTCAATCACTCAGTCAATGCCTTTTGCCTTCAGATGACAGGAGGAGCCACAACTGCGAAAAATGTGAAGCGCTAAACTAAAGCCATTCACTGTAAAGTCTGTGGCACGGGGTTTGCAGGTAACAGCGTTTGCCACTGAATCTACACATTTTAAGCGCGAGTACTGTATAATCCTTCATTTAATCCTCACGATGCTGTCAGCCGTGCAAGCGGCAGCTATATGTTAAATTTAACACAGCTCATGAAAAGACCGTTATTGCTATTAACATGACATGCAAATAATAAGTTATACATCAATATAAATGTGGGGCGGGGTGATGGATCGTGATGCCGGCTCAGCATCATGAAGTTTATCGGCATCGTCTATCGGCTCAACCCTATTCTAAACTGCTGTTTTTAAAACTAAAACGTATTAGTGTAAACAGGGCCTGAAACATAGTGGGGTTTTTTTTTCTTAGTTTTCTTACAGTTTTCTTTGTAGATGTTTTGGCATGTGTGTAATTCATGTTGATGGATATCATCATGTTGTGAGTATGGGTTTGTGTAATTCGTGCTTTAAAGCACAAAGCTCAAGTTTTGTTTATGACAGATGTTATTTTTAATGCTCTATTACAAAAACACACTGTTTTCGTGATACTAATTAAATTGTCTGCTTATTTTTTACTTTTTTGATTTTGTTACATTTAATTTCATTGTGTGAAAAAGAGCAGTGCATACTAAAGAAAATTGGGTTTAAACACTACAAGGGGCAGTAAATCAAGACACAGATTTAACTATTACTCTCTTTCACTTGTCAACATGGAAGGTATACCTGTGATGAAGCAGTTGAACCTCCTGTTGACCTCCTCGCTGTCAGAATCAACATAGCTGAGAATGGTTACAACTGTGCCTGGTGTAGATTCATCTTCTCTCACAGCGCCTTTAAAAACCGCTTCAGTAAATAATGGAGGGTTGTCATTTGTGTCCACAACTGTCACTTCTACAACAGTAGTGCCTGTCAACTGTAGCCCTTGGGCTCGGTCTGTGGCCACCACTGTTATTCGATATTGGTCTGTCTTTTCCCTGTCTATTTCTGTGAGGGTGGTTATCCAACCCGTCTCGCTGTTCACTGAAAACAACTGAAGAACATCAGGGGGCTGCTGGCTTTCATGCAGAGCATACGTGATCTGGCCATTCAGCCAAGAATCCAGATCCGTAGCCTTAACCTGCACTACAGAAGTCCCCTTTGGCAGGTTTTCAGCAATATACGACTGGTAGCGGAAGGACTCAAATTGTGGGCTGTTATCATTGACATCCTTGAGATGGACACTCACATCTATAGTTGAGATCATATCCATGTCATCTTTGACATCTCGAACCTGCACTGCGAGATGATACCTTTTCACGGTTTCATAATCTAGTCTTTTTGTGAGTATAAGCTTTCCAGTTGTGCTGTCAATAGCAAAGACATCATGTTTGTTACTCTCTGGGGTGTTCCCTCCAACAAGGCTGTAGATCACAGAAAGCTCATTTTCAGCTTGGAAGATATCCATCTCAGTTCCGACAGCCAGGTCTTCTGAAAGCTCCAACCACAGCGACGGCTCGGCAAACTTTGGGATTGATGTTTCAGGGGGAACTATTCTAATTGAAACTGGAATAATAGATTGCTTTGGTGGGCTTCCAGAATCTTTAGCCTTCACAAAGAAGGAATACAGGCCATTTTCCAGTCCAATTAGACTTTCTTTTGTGACAATCGCACCACTAAGTGGATGAATTTCAAAGTGGTCTATATCAGAGTCAATAGTGTATACGATATCAGCGTTACTTCCCTCATCTTCATCTACTGCTGTTGTTTTGATTACTGTTGTCCTGCTAGGGGCATCTCTTGGCACAGTAACTTTATATTCTGAATGCTTGAATTTGGGTGAATTGTCATTCACATCAGAGAGAATTACAATGACATTACAAAAGCCTAATCGACCACCGCCATCTTTAGCCATTAAACTGATTCTTATTATTTTCTCTTCTGGGTTTTCTCTGTCAAAGCTCTCTACTGTGTAAATCTGTCCATCTTCATTAATGTTAAATTTATCCCTGGCGATATCATTCATAATGAAGAATGTCAGTTGTCCGTATTTCCCTGGGTCCTCGTCAATTGCTTCAACTTGTCCGACAAGCGTACCAACTAGAGAGTTCTCAGCAAGCTCAATGAGATACTCATCCTGAGTAAATGATGGGCTGTGGCTATTTTCACGCATCACATAGATGTTTGCTTCAGCGCTAGCACAGAAAACACCATCGGTCACTGACAAAATCAAGCTGTAGAAGTGCTTAAGAGATTGTCGGCTGATGTTCGCAATCACAATTTCTCCACTTAACGCATCAATTGCAAAAATGTTGTTGTCATTTCCTGACAAAATAGCATACTCGAGATTACTGCTACCATGACTGTCAGCATCAAATGCTTTAACACAGGTCACAAGCTGCCCTGGAGAAGAAATCTTACTTATGGTGGCATTATAAAGCTGTTGTGCAAAAATAGGTGGGTTGTCATTAAGATCCGTTATATATATGATCACTTGGACCTCAGCAGACAGCTGAATTGCCCCGCCGTCAACAGCTTTTACAATCAGATCATGCTGAGATTGGGTTTCATGGTCTAGTAGTCCTGCAGTCCAAATAACTCCACTCTCAGCATCGATTCTGAAGTGATCCGAAGTTGATCCATCCTTTCCATGCAGTTTATAAAACAATATAGCATTGCTTTGTGCATCAGGGTCCATGGCTACCACTTGCAGCACAGAGCTTCCAATTACAGCAGATTCAGAGATGCTAATACTATACATTGCTGCTTCAAATTTAGGTGCGTTGTCATTGACATCTTCCAATATAATATCTACAAAAACATCAGAACTGGCCCCGGTCAGAGAATCTGTTGCCTGGATACTCAACCTATATGCTGGATGAGCCTCAAAATCCAATGGCTGGATGACTTCAATGAGTCCAGAGTTAAAATGAATGTCGAACTGACTGAATGGGTTTCCCCCACTGATGCTGTAGACAGTACGAGGCCCTGCAGATTGATTGGCTACAACTTGGAGTATAGACGTACCTACTAGCACATTCTCAGGGATTTCAATCGTGTAAAAAGGTCTTTCAAATACTGGTGTGGCTTTGCTCACTACTGAAATAACAACCTCTGCATTTGAGAATAGTGGTGGTTCACCTCCATCTTGTGCAGTTATGTTAATGACATACTTGCCAATGCTTTCCAAATCAAGAGGCCTCTTTAGAGATATTTCTCCAGATGGGTTCACCTGAAAATATTTATCATGACCTTTCAAGTAGTATGTAATCTCTGCATTTTTGCCAATATCTCTGTCCACAGTGGTCACCTTCCCAAAACCTAAACCCACAGTTTGGTCAACCTGTACAACCGTATGATAGGGTTGATCTACAAAGAATGGGGCATTATCATTCACATCCTCAACTTGCACTCTCACAAGCACGTGGGCAGTTCCATTCAACCCTGGCTCTTTTATTACCTCCACAACGATTTCAAACAAATCCTGTTCCTCTCGATCAAATGGGATGCCCGTAGAGAAAAGCACTCCTGATGTGCGTCCTATTTCAAATTTACTGTTAGGGTTGAGAATAGAATAAAACAAAGGCTCGTTGACTCTATTTCCAACTACAGAAAGAACTGCCAGGGTTTTCTTTTCTGTTGAGTTTTCTTGCACATGAGTGATGAAAATGTCCTGCGTGAACTTCAGATTGTGGCTTTTATTATCTTTAACATTGACTTTCACAGTTGCAGACCCAATGAAACTTCCATCAGAGACATGAACTGTCAATCTGTACCTGCTCCGCAACTGTGTAGCATTTTGTACGAAAATATCACCAAAAGCTGGATCAAGCTGGAATTTGTTCCCTATGTTGCCATCCACAATTTCAAAACGCAGATTGTCTCCTGTCAGCGAGTCCTCATCTGTTGCCTTTACTGATATCACTTTAACACCTATATAAGTTGGAAGGAGGAGAGTAGTCTCGTATGAATCCTGAGTGAATTTGGGAGCACAGTCGTTAATGTTAATGATGTGTATAGTCACATTGGCAGTGTCTTTAGCAAACAAACGTGGGTTCCCAGTATCATGAACTTGAACTCTAAAGTTAAATATTTGTCTCTGCTCATAATCCAGTTTGCTGAGAGTTTGAATTGCTCCAGTCCTAGAGTCGATAGAGAAATAGTTACAAGCAAATGGCTCCATAATCTGATAGACAAGTCTGACGTTTGAGTGCTGGTCAGCATCTGTTGCACGAACAACAAGCGGAGTTTTCTGAGAGGTCAGGACCACACTTCTGATGATGGCCGACTCGCTTATGAAGCCAGTATATTCAGGTTGAGTGAAGACAGGAGCATTGTCATTTTCGTCCTTTAAATAAATGTTTACTATGACACTGTTTGACATTTTAGCCATGTCTGTTCCCTGCACAACCAGTTTATATGATGAAAGTGTTTCAAAGTCCAGCTTTTTCCTTGTAGTGACAGCACCAGAATTTGGATTGATGTCAAATGTGCCTTTCTCATTTCCCTCTATGATTTGATAAAAAACAGTTGATTGACTGATGGCTGAAACTAAAGTTACAAAACTCCCAATAGGAACATTCTCACTGACTTTAGCTGATATAGAATTGAAAGGAAACTTAGGCTTGGTATTATCCAAGATAGTGACTGTGATCCTGACAGCTGTAACCACACTGAGTGAAGGTTCTCCTTTATCTGAAGCTTTTATTATAATTTCATACTGGTCTCTGGTCTCACAATCAAGTTCTCTTGCAACTGTTACAATGCCGGAGGACTGATCAATGATGAAGGAATTTCCATGATTTCCTAACCATCAGAGAGAGGGGAAAGGTAGATTAAGAAACAGAGATTAATATAATAATTTCATTGAACAGTTCTCACTGGCAACTGCTGTAAAAGGTACATAAATACAGAAGTATGATTGTATCTTACACTGCAGTTGTTTGTGTAATTTATACAATCACCAGCCACTTTATTAAATGTCCACCTGTTCACTTGCTCGTATGGCAGCAATTGAATGGGTTTAGGCACTTAGAGAGGCATTTGGTGAAGGCAATCTTCCAAACTTTGAACTGAGCATCAAAATGAGGAAATATGTTGATTTAAAGGGCACCTATGGTGAAAAATCTACTTTTCAAGCTGTTTGGACAGGCATATGTGTAGGTATAGTTTATAGACTATCATATTGGGGAGATATAAACACACCCAGTCCTTTTTTTCAATTTAACAACATAAAAACGGTGGACCAATTGGAGCAGTTTTGAGACTGACCGCAATTTGACGTAGGAGTGCGGTCCCCCCGCCCACCAAATTGATTGACAGCTGTGTATTAACATGTCTCCGTAGTAACGTTTATAACCCTATCAACAAGACAGGATGTGCACAAAGCAACCGTAAATAAAAGTCTGTTCAGTTTGCTAGGATCATCAATCATCATTAACTGATCAAGAGTGAGTTTCACAAATTTCAAATCTTTAAAACACTGCATGTTTGTAATAAATTACAGCGATTTACTTCAGATTTACTTCATCACCACAACCGCATGTCAGAACAATAATAAAAAAGACGACGCTTAAATCTCGGTTTATGGACGTTAAATCAGGTTTATTTTGTACATTAACATAACAGATATCCATACAGCAGTGGATATTAACCTGTATCCTGTCACATTTGCGTGGCGCGCTGTATGTGTGTGTGTCCGCGCTGTGTGTGTGTTTGTCTATGTCTTTGTGTGTGCGTGAACTTTGTAACGACATTGTGTGTGACTTATCGTTGCAGCTCCACAACAAATGCATCAAATAATCATTGATAAAGTTCTTACTGTAGTTTTTCTCACAAACGTTACGTGAGACTGATTATGTCTGTCTGTTAGTTGTCCGAGGGCGGAGACTGAGGCACGCTGACAGACACGTGGGAACGGTGGGCGGGGAGGACTAGCCTTAAAGGCCCAGTACACAAAAACAGCAAAAAGCTGTTGAGAGCTATAAAACACAAACTAGTGAAAGCTATGATAAATAAACTTTACAGACACATTCTGGGGACACAAAATACTTATATTAAATCTGGAAAAAGGGGTAACCTAGGTGCCCTTTAAGTTACACTAGCGCTGTTTACATTGGTGCATTTTCATTTAAAAACGTTTAGTTCCACACTACGGTATTTTCAACCCACATAAACAAAGTATTTTAAAGCACTGAAGACCCCATTTTACTTGGGAAATGCTGGTGTTTAATTTAGATGGACTAAAATGCAGATTTATGAAAATAGAGCAGTGGCTGTCCATAATCACTCTCTGACTCGTCTTCTGGACTATTACATAACGTTCCCTGTTTTTTCAAGCATCTCTCATCATCATGTGGTATAATTGCTATGCATCTGGTTTAAATGCTTGCAAAAAATATGTGAATGGTCATGTGTCATGACAAAGATTGTTTTTCTAAAACACTGTAAAAATGCTAGTCTGGATGAAAAATGAATCGTTTTCATTCTAAATTTCATTCTTTAAAATGAAAACACATTAATGTAAATGTAGCCTTTGAATGTGGCATAGTTGTTCATGCCAGTTAGGCTGATCAGAGAATTTCAGTACTGAGTATTCCTTGATGATGCCAGAGGTCAAAGGAAAATCACTACACTGGTTTGAATTGATAGTCAGCTGTTTTTTTTGAAGATGAAAGTTATCCACATACAGTTGATATAATATAAACTTAAAATAATATTGAATAGATCACCATTTTTCTCTGAAAATGTATTTGTAAAAGTGCTGTTCACATTTTGACTAGATGCCAGTAACAGCAAAAGTAATCCAAACATACAAAGAACACAAAACTAGTTTAGAAAAAAAAAGTTTAGAAATTAGGTTATATGTAATACAATGAAATGATACAGGAAAAAGTATTGAACACATGAAGAAAGGAAGGTGTAAAAAGGCATGGAAAGCTCAGACAGCAATCTCTCAGTAGTTAGAAAGCACCTTAATCCTCCTCAATGTCAATTAACATTAGCTGCATAATTACCAACCCCTGCATTTCCAGAATGATGAAGATGAAACCAGGGTGGACATTTCAGGAAGACAATTATCCCAAATGCAGCACCGGAATCTTAACTGGTTTCAGAAAAAGAAAATAAATCTACGAGGATGGCCCAGCTGATCCCCTAACTTATTTGTTTATTTATATTGTTTGTGTTTTTAACCAAAACTTGGGTCAATTTCATGTCAACAGCACCGTTATAAATATATTTACCAGTAAAAATCATGATGTGTTAAATACTTAGTTTACCTGCTGTATACTAAAATGCTATCCACAGTCACCAAATCCCAAACCAATAGAGAACACTTGGGATGTGGTGGAGATTCACATCATGGATGTTCAAACGACAAATCTGCAGCAACAGTGGATGCCTTGTACATCAACTGTACATGGACAAATGTGTCCAGCACTATGTTGATTTTATGCCACAAAATAATAAGCCTGTTCTGACAGCAGATGGTGGTCCAGTCTTATAATTCAAAGGTTAAGCACCCAATAAAGTTTCCAGTGAGTGTATATAGAAATAATAATTAGTATGGCTTGATAGTGTGGAGCATAGTTGTACCTGAATCTATGCTGTAAAGGATTTCAGCATTAAAGCCCTTGTCTTTGTCCAAAGCAGTGACCTGTAACACAGATGAACCAATCGCAGCTGTCTCAAACACACGGGCAGCATACTGAGAGCTTGTGAACCGCGGTGGATTGTCATTACTGTCCTCCACGTTGATGATTACTCTCACAACATTACTCTTTACAGGCACACCTTGATCCCTAACCTGGAATAGTATGATGTAAAAGAAACAGCTGGTAAAATATTAAGCAGGTTTTTATTTGAAATACTTAATGTAGAGGATTAAAAAATGATTATACGTGGACTTACCATTACAGTGAGGATGTG
This sequence comes from Danio tinwini, assembly GCA_903798205.1. Classification (NCBI taxonomy): domain Eukaryota; kingdom Metazoa; phylum Chordata; class Actinopteri; order Cypriniformes; family Danionidae; genus Danio; species Danio tinwini. The sequence goes on along the minus strand of CAIGQZ010000690.1, from coordinate 3,222,452 downwards.
TCTGCGCATGCTTTCATGGTCGAGTTTTTCAGCGGTGTACAGAAAGCCTGTTCCAGGATCAAGATGAAACTTCTTCAGACTAAATAAGTCTGTGCTGCTCAACAGTGTGTAGGATAATTTGTTGTTCTCATCTTTGTCTGTTGCATTTATTTCCAGTATCTTCATGCCAGGCTGAATTTCCTCTGGAATACTTATCTCATATTGGTTTTGGCTAAACTCGGGACGGTGTTCATTTGTGTCAAGAACTTGAATTATGACCTGTTGAGCAAAGCAAATTTTTTTCTTTAAGAAACTGCTCTGTCCAATCAATATGTCAGCACATTTAAAACTCTAAATGTAAGCGCATCGTGATGGATTCTGCACTGTTTTCTGGAGGATGCACGTTTATTCAAGCAACAAGAACTTAAGGACACCCAATATGTATTATTTGACCTGAGACGCAATCTTTTGAAAGTCTGTAATTCACACAGACTCTGAAAAAAGCCCACAAGTATGAAGCCCATTATGGGATGACAAACAGTACGGGCTGCAATCTCCCAGAGGGCATGCTCTCTGCAACAGGAGAGACAGACTGAGGGCTGAAACGGAGCTCTCTTTTAAAACATTACTCCATCTCACATCATTCTTTGCCTCTGGGCCTGCTCACACTGATGGATGAGTCTCGCACTGTGACCTGATAAGGCTGGCTGGCTTGGCTGATACATGCAGGTATCGCCCAAGGAGAGGTATGTTCACACCATGACAAAAGGACAAAGGGAACCGTACATTAGAAAGACAGCACATTTCAGCCGACTGCATGCAACAGGATCGCAATATGCAGATGACAGTGTGCATTCCGGCTGGATGAGTTATCATGTTTTTGACATGAAATTTAATATGTCCTATTGTGATTAAATCTGATCTTTCAGTATGAATAATCACTTGTAGCAGGACAAGTGTGTGGAATAGATGCAACTTACAGTAAAAAGCTAAGGACATTTTTGGACATGTGGAAAACACTTTACAATAAGGTTGTATTAGTTAACATTAGTGAATTCATTAGTTAACATGAATTACAATGAACAACACATCTGTTAAGCATTACTTTAACTTTGGTAATGATAACTAAGCATATATTGATGTGCTTGTTAACTGATGGTGAACAATGCCTTTGTTCAGCATACATAATCTTTGTTAATATTAACTTACTCATATTTTAATGGATCTCTTTACATTGAAAGCTCATGTTCATTTACTCAGCTAAAGTTCATGTTTACTTACAAATATGTTAATGCATTTGATAATGCATTAAATAACATGACCTAACAATGAACAACACATTTATTCAGTAATACTAACTATATATTTGTTCATGTAAACTTACAAATATAGTCACGTGTAACATGAACAAATAATAAACAATGACTATTTTCAACGTACATGTTATTAATGTTTGTGGACTCTTTACTAACATTATTTATCTCTAACAAAGCTCATTGTTTCTTTTTTCGATTTACCTCAACTTAATTTCTCTAGTTAGTGTAACTTAATTATTCTACTTCATACAACATAATATCTTAAATCAAACCAAGTGCTTCAGGGGTAATTAATGTGTCGATGCTGTTTGGGAAAGAGATTCATAAAGACAAACAATGAAATCGTAAGTCCAAGGCACTCGAAAAGTATGTAAAAAAATAAAATTAATAATAATAATAATATTTTTTTCACTTTTCATGTGCCTAAGACTTATGATTTCGTTGCTTAACATAATATCCTAGTTTACACAATTTAATTCTAGTTAGTGCAGCTTAATTTTTGTAGTAAACAACCTATTTTTCTACAAAAATATTGCCTTAATTTTTTTTTTGTTGATTCAAAGGAACTTTTTTTTGCCATCTCAACTTACATCAATCAAATATTGCATAACCATTCAACAACTTTGTAGAACTTATTTTTTGTTAAGACCTGATTAACTTATTAAAACAAGTTATAGCAACATAAAATATTTGTTGCCTTGACTTTTTGTCATTACATTTTTACAGTGTAGACAGTGCAATTAATTTTTTCTAGTTGACCCAACTTATTTTTCTAGTTCATACAACTTATTTCTAGTTACCCCAACTGATGCTTTCTAATTCATACAACTTAATTTCTCTAGTTAGTTCAGCTTAATTTTTCTAGTCCATACAGTAATTTTTCTTGGTTAGCGCAACTTTTTTAATCATGTAATGCTGAACAAAGTTATTTGTCACCTTTAGTTAATGTTAACTAATACATTAACTAACACGTTAATATACAGTATGCTTGGTTAATGCTTAACAGATATCTTTATTGTTAATTTATTTTAACTAATGCATTAACTAACGTTAACTAATACAACCTTGTCGTAAAGTGTTACTGATAGACTCAAAGTTCAAGACATGTAGCACTATTTAATGATATTTATTGCATTTTCTGATTATTTTAAAGCTGGTATTCATTGTGAGCATGTAATCTTGTTTATTTTAAACTGTCTTTGCGATTGGAGCAGTGATGGGGTGTATAGGTAATTCTAAGCAACAAAACAATTATCCTGTCACAATGCAGAACCTTGCATATACAAGGCAAGACAAAGATGTGCATCTCTACATCCATTATTCAACCGATACAATTTTATAAATGCATGGGCAATTTCTTGGTAAGTGCTATTAAAGAAAAACACCTGAGTGCTGATAGATCTTGTTCCATCTGTTGCTTCAACAGTGAGGTTATAATTTGACTGTCGTTCAGCATCTAGTGCTTCAGCAATGATGATTGTGCCACTCGCCTTCTCCACGTCAAAACGGCTGTCATTGCTTCCACCTGTTAGTACCAACACAGACAGCGGCCGCATATTAATGCTGTTCACTAACAAGTGGGATTTTTGCATAATGTATCATTTGCATTAGCTGTTAAAGTAGCAAACATTCAAAGAAAGTAATCATTATGCAAGATCTCCTCCACAGAATATAAATTCAGATGTCTTATTGGGAAATGTGAGAGAAAATAACGAAAGAACTACACCAAAAAATAAAACTACTGTGTCTTTCATTCAAAATATATTTTTTGTATTGGATTAAGAAAAACAATATGGTTTCTGATTATAACATGTATTTTATTTTATTTGCCTTTAAGCAAAAAACTAATCTCCTTGGTAATATTAAAAATAGTTTATAGTATTTTATAGTATAGTAAAAATAGTTTTTCTTTTACTTTAAACCAGCAGTTTTCATGTCATGTGACCACATAAAAAAAGGATACTGTTCATGTACTTTGACTTTTTATGTATTTCTAACATTATATGTATTTAGTATAGTTTAGTCTATAGTATAACTTTATTTGGATTTTGGTTTTAAGTCAAACCAAAGTGATTCAGTTAATTAATCATCTATAAAAACAGCATTTTACCTTTGAGTCAATGTATTTTTGTCCTTGAGCAGAATAAATATTTTGATCAAAATTAAAATACATTTTTCATTTTCAACCAAGTCATACTATAATTTAAAGGTAATTTATAAATTTAGTAACTTGTAAACTTGTAAAAAATTACAGTAATGTTTAGGTTGGTCCAATGCTAGATTATACTTGGATCTAAAGTGAAAGTGACTGTCTTGCTGTGAGACGACCGTGCTGCCCTTTTTTACTTTGTGTAAAAGTAATTTTTTTTCTTGAACACAATTAATATTGTTGATTTAAATTTGATCACATTTTATCTACTTATATACTAAAATATTTAGCTACACTAAAGTGTATTTTTTTCAGTGTATAAGAAATCAAGAAGCCATATTTCTGTTCATCAGCAGATACCTGCTGTACAGTTCAGGTCACAAGCCATCTGTAGGATGTGAAAAGCGTCTTTAACATGTGTGATTCCTTCATGAAGCAATAGTAGAGAAAGAGAGAAAGAAAGGCAGAGGAAGCAGATAAGAATTAGACAGAAGCAAAAGAAGACAGTTGAAAGCTGATTAGGACAAAATCAATCTGACCTACTGAACATCAGTTGAACATTGAACTTTATACAGATTAGAGATTAGGCAATTAGAATGACTATAGATGATTATGAATTGTAGTTTTTGGCAAATTCTTCTTTTAAGAAAGTAATTTAGCACCACAACAAAGGCTATTACATCCTAAAATTTTCTGTACCCTCATGTTTTTTCCAATCTTAATAAATTAGGATGACCATACAAACCATTTTTTTTGGCCCGGATTTTTATATTACCTAAAATATCCAGGTTTTGGCTGTTTGCACTGCATGGACTGATTATTGTATAACACCTATAAGAGGTATAGAGAGCAGACAGGTTCTTACACTTGTAAATTGCTCTTATAGAACTTTGATATACAATAGCCAGTCTGCATAGAGGCACAGTAAAGGAACACTCCACCTTTTTTGGAAATCGGATCATTTTACAAGTCCATAAGAGTTAAACACAGCTAAGTTTTACCATTTTTGAATCTATTAAGCTGACCTTCATGTCTGGCGAGAGCGTTTTTAGCTTAGTTTAGCATTAATCATTGAATCAAATTAAACCTGATAGCATCTCACTCAAAAACGTTCAAAAAACAAGTTTCAAATATTTTTCTTGACTCTTCAGTATTTACATCAAATGCTTAAACTGATGGAAAATTTAAAATTACTATTTCAATATGACTAACAATACTTAAACAATACTTAAATTCTGGTGTAATAATCAAAGAACTTTGCTGCCATACCATGACTGCAGCAAGAGCCATGATATTACGCAACACTGTTACCTAGCTGGGCACTATTTTCAAGCACTGCATATCATTGCGCCTATCGTATTTGAGCCTATTTTTAAAAAAAAGTGAAGTGTTCCTGTAATTTAACCATTCTCTGTAGATCCCACCTTCTCACACCCAATGATTGTTTGATTATATAATGCCTGCTTGTTATTAGTCAAACTAAATTTCACTCATACTTTTAGCAAGTATGCAAACAGGAAAAGGATTCAAATATAGAAATCTTGGTCAGTATGTGTTCCTACAATTATATCATCATTATAAATTCAGAAAATTACTGTATTTTGAGCCTATTTTGAAAACCATTAAAAACCAGACATTTGTTATTAACCACTGACTTCTATAGTAGAAAAGAAATTACTATTGTTACAATCAAATGTGTGATCAATTTTTTTTTTGTTTTATGTTTACCTTTTTTTCCCATTTTCTGTTCATCCAAAGAAAAAAACCCATACAGGTTTGAAACAAGTGCCGCGTGAACTGTCTTTTTAAAGCTGGTTTTAGAGCTTAAGGTATTTTCTTACCTTTGATAGTAAACCATACAGGAGAGTCAAGTGGCTGAGCGCTGATGACTCCCACCATATGGGCCACTGGATCGTTCTCCATCACAGAGAATGAGAGAGGAATCTCCTCAAATGCCAGTGCTTGTTTAGCCAGCTTAGGCTTTGGAATCCACTCAATGTGCAACCGACAGATGGACGACTTTGAAGGCTTCCCATTGTCTGATGCTTTAATCTGCAAGAGAGCAGAGTGAGTGTTTTCTGTTGTTTTTGACCTACTGTGAAAAGAATGTGTAAAGAACACATTTTTAGGAGGGCATAATCTATATATGGGCATAATATATTCATTTTTTTTAAAGATGGACATACTGTATTAAAGGATTAATTCATCCTAACTAAATTAGAGTCCCACTATATATTAGGTTGCTCTAGCTAATATGTGCTTACAGTGAAATTAATCATTTGTTACAATATACTTCTTGTGTAACTACACATTTTAACATTGTACTTATGATTGATTACATATCTGCATGTAATTACATCTGTATATGTTATTCACCCATAAACACTGATCACCCCCTGTTATTCACCCCCCCTGAAGTCAAGTTAATTTTTATTTCCCCAGATCACAAGCTAAATAGCCATATGTAATATCTTATTTACACAACGGCATGTCATTTGTGTCTCTACATGGTCACACGTTTATAAATTTCTGCGCACAGCCACTCTCTGCTGTATGGGAATTAGAATGCGCGCCACATCTGACAGAACCGATAGTTTCTTAGATTTTAATCACTTAAATTTTGTCATGATTCCGCCAATCTGGTTATGGTTATTCTTGTTTTGGTGGCGGGGTCCTGACACTACTCCTGTCATGTTTTGTCATTGTGCGTGTCTCTGTATGAGCGCCAATCGTGGGCGCGATTGGACCCTGTGCGTTTCCGCTTGTTGCGGGGGCGTAGGGTTTGGGCGTGTTTACGATTGTGTGCTCTCGTCCGGGTGTTTCTGTTTGTCTGTTTGTAGCGTGGTGTTTCAGTCCCAGCGTCTCTGTCTAGTTGGGTTTGGTTTCGGTCGGCGCTGGGATGAAGCATACACGCTGTGTGTGTGAGGACACGGTACATGTTTTTATTCATTGTGTGCTCGTGTCTCGCGTTCAGTCTTCTGTTGGTGTTATGTTAGCACATGACGCATGTTTACATGTGCCGCGTGCTTGTGTGTCTGTTTTATCCTGTGCTCGTCAGTCTACTGTCTAGCCCCACCCTTCTTGTTAACTCATTATTAGTTCATTTGGTTCACCTGTTTGTGTATTGATTTACTACCGCTTATAATCTGTGTGTATAATCCTGTGCCAGTTCGTCTTCGTTACTCTTCGTTACTATCCATGTCTCAGCTTTGCTTGTCGTCCTCGTCCTGATGTGGTCCAGTCCTGATCCCTGCCAGCCTGCCCAGTCCAGTTTGTTTTGTTTGTTTATTATTTGTTTGATTAGTGTTTTCCCCCTTGGGGTTGTTTGCTTTTCCCTTTTTGTTTTATTTTATTGTAAATAAATATCCCTTACTCTGCGCTTGGGTCCTCACCTCCTTTTTCCCCAAACCCTACCGTGATAAATTTCAAAATTGTTGTTCAGTTCTTGAAAAAAGGATTTAAAAAGATTTTTTCTACTTATAGTTTCACAGAATGTCGTCTGACAGCAATTACAACGTTGCTTTGATAAAATAACATTGACATTACATAAAAACTATGAATTTTGGCTGGCTAGGATGTCACATCAACCTACAAAAAACAGAAAAATATTCAAATTCTGTAAACGTTCCCAGTGTAGTGACGATAGCAGCTATCACTCTTCTGGGTGAGCAGCCGCAGTCAGTGGCGTAGTGGACGGGTTATTTATATACTATACACATGTAGTTATTTTTTATCTTTCTATTTTATCTTTCAAATCTGTCAGATTTAATAAAAATATATAATCTAAAATATTTTGGATTTTGAGCAATGTGACGGTAAGTAAAATATAACTGAATTGTAATGTGAACTAGCTTTGTGCATTCAATTTGATCATCATAGTTAACAAAACATAGCATTTATTCTTGAAAATCCACTTGGATAAAATATTAGGGTGCATGTGCCCATTCAGTCTGAATCCACAAAAACTCCACTATTAAATCCGACACCATTTGGAGACTGGAAATTGAAATAAACGTACCGTGATAATATTATACTCCCCCGCTGAAAAAGCCTCTTTAGAGAACACAAACCCAGTTGTGGGCTCAATGAAGAATTTCCCCTGCTCTTCACCCTCCTCAATAGCGTATGAGATATCAGAGAAGGGACTCTCATCTCTGTCATAGGCAATCACTCGATAAATTGGCTCCCATTCCACTGCCTCCAGTCGTTCCACCAGCCTGATTTTAAAGATCTTTTCCAAGAACTGGGGACTGTTGTCATTTTCATCCAATACGTTGACTATCACATGAACCACAGTCGACTTGGATGGACTGCCATCATCCGAAACTGTGATCTGTTTGAGAAGAAAAAAAGCAGATCTCATGCCTGAGCACTTGAGGAAATACTGCTAAAGAAAACATGAGGGAGGCATGAAATGAATGAAATTAAATAGAAAACTTTAAATACAATTTATGAACACTTGATTTTGTTTTTAGAAATAATGTTATCCTTTTTTTACGAAATTTGAAGGACTTTTACAGTAGTTTGGCTAAATATACCATGCTAATACAGCAGAACAGTGTTTTCTTCAACAAAAGCACTATATTTGGTGGACAACAGTTAGAGAACATTTAAATATTTGGTAGCACTTTAGGTCATAATTCAAGCTACTGGTTTATTACCCGCCTATTATTAAAGGGCCATGAAACCCCCTGTCTCAGCAGGCTGTTTTCACACCTCTAGTTTTGAAAAAGTCAGGAAAAGTGGGTCCAGCTCCGTGTAGGTGGGAGTGTCGGGGGACGAAAAGAGGGAAGGATTTGCAAATATGGGAGTTTCCGTTTGGGCACGCGCGAGGCAAAACAAACACAGACGCAGGGGAACATATTACCTGTTTATTAGTAGTTATAAAGTATGATCTTATTCTGCATCCCTAATCCCACACAAATCCCAAACCCAACTTCTACCTCACTAACTATTAATAAACAGCTAATTAGTAGTTTATTAAGCTAAGAGTATTAGTTAATAGTTTGTTTATACCGTGAAGTGTGACTTGAAGTGTTTCCTAATATTTCAATAACTCAAATTTCTAAAGCAGCAGTCAAATTTTTGTATGAAGTATAGAGGCCCTTGCTTTGAATGACTGATCTGTGAAAACAGGACATCACTCTAAACTACTCTGCTGTGATCTTGATCTTCTCTTCCTTATTCTTTCACAGTTCACTGACTGTAGTGGGTTTTTAACCATGACTCTGTCGCCAATGATTTTCCAGAGATTTTAGATCATGCCATTTTAAACCTAAACATCCCCCAAACCATGACCCTTCCTCTTCCACCTTTCAGTGATTTCTGGACATACTTTGAGTTCAGTCTTTTGTTAGTTTGATGACAAATAGAATGTTTTCATTGGATCCAAATAAATGAAATTTGCTTTCATGTGAACTACGGACCAGTTTTGTGTCCACACATCATGCTTCTAAGCAAAGGCAAATCTAGTCTTTTGATTTTTACTGCTGATGAGAGATTTGGTCATTGCAATGGCATTCAATCCAAATTCTCTCAGGGGCAGTTTACTTTTAATAATGTTTGATATTTATTAATAAATTATAAACATTTGATTGGAAGTCCGGTGCACTTTTCTGTGTTTCTGAATGGCTATTTGAATGAATGAATGTTTCAGATGTGCCGCGTCTGGTGCAGTCAGCCAAATTGCTTGTCGCTGGCATCATGAGGCTTCATGTGTTGTTAGGACACAGTGTTACCCTGTTCAGAGCTGAACTGGCTAGCAATTCCAGTTGCAGTGTTAAACCCATTGCCAACTGAGAGTCTCTTCATTATCTTGACATTTTTAAGATACAATAATCTAGAAATCACAGATTTGGAATGATCAACTTCTCTTACTATTGCAAATCATTTTAAATAAGCAATGACCTCAAAATGAGAAAAATGTAGGTTTCTTCTCCTACAGTAGTTTGATGTCCATATCATATCTATTCGAATGTAAATCAGTTTTTTTTTTCGAATGTATATATATTCAAGCTAAACAGTTCTCTAAAGAAGAAAATTATTTGCACCATCATTCCATATGGTGTATTATTTAGTTTTTCTTTAGTAAAACAAAATTTGTATGTCTTTAAAGAACATGAATTATACAAAAGCCTAGTGCACAGCAGTGTTGGGGAAAGTTACTTTTGAAAGTAATGCATTACAATATTAAGTTATTTCCTAATAAAAGTAACTAGTTGCATTACTTAGTTTATTTTCATAGTAAGTGTTACGTTACTTTACTTTTGAGTAACTTTTGATTTACTTTTTCTTTTTTTTTTTCTTTTTTTTTAAATAGAGGAGCTCTGCAATTAACAACCTACTGTATAACTCACAACTTCATTAACCTTTAAAAACACATAAAGAATTTGTCATTTAAGATAATGTTATCTTCTGAAAACTTCCTGACCCCAGAGCTATACATGCTGTCTATATTGTACAGATTGTTAAACGTTTAAAGCAGTATGTTTGCTACTTTTGTACTTTTTGTTGTATTAGTTATGTAAAATCACTGTCCACTAAGATAATCCTCTTTTCCTTTTCTTCGTGCGTTCAAAATAATGAGCACATTCTCTCATTGAGTACGTGATTAAATGTGACTACGTTCATTTTAGTTCAGCTATTTTTTTAAATTTGAATTAATTAAAATAAAAATTTATTCACATTACATTTTTAAAAAGTAAAAAAATCATTCTAGAAAAATGCTAATACATGCTAGAATCATCATAGCAACATGCTAATCAATGTTAGAAACATGCTAATAACATGCTAATTCATGCTAGAAACATGCTAATTCAAACTAGAAACACGCTAACAACATGCAATTCATGTTAGAATCATGTTAATGTAATTCATGATGGAAACATGCTAACAAAATGCTAACAACGTGCTAATTCTTGCTAAAATCATGCAAATTCATGATAGAATCATGCTCACAACATGCTAATTCATGTTTTATACTATAATGTAATATGCTTTTTTAATTTATGTTGTTTTTAGCTAACTTGATATTTTTTCAAACTAAGGCCCTATCCCAATTCTACCGCTTAGACCTTCCCCTTACCCCTACTCCTTGTTTTGCGTGTTCATGTGAAGGGGTAGTGGTGTCCCAATTCTCTTTAGCTTAAAGGCGTAGGGCTAAGGCCAAGGGGTATACACCTCTTCGAACAAAGATTTTTCAGGATCACACTCGTTACCAAGGGGTAAGAAAATTTACCAGAATACACCTGCTACAGAGGCAGTTTCGCTGCACCCAGAAGTAAGGAGAGCCACAAATTAGTTATTTTTTGTCATTATTATGAATTTTTACAACAAACAAGCACATGTTTTAATATATTCATAACCGCATTCATGTTTTACCATCATGCTTTTATAAAAAACGCTAAAATAAAAACCAATAAATTTTGCGATCTATAATCCCTAATAATAACCCCTGTAAAGCAGTTCCACAACATTCTGACACTAGATGACACTCTAATATTCTGTCAGAAAACTTTAGTGGCTGGGAATGGGCTTTTTACAGTGTCTGCTATAATGTTAATGTTGTTTTTGGTGTGTTTACATAGATGCATATGGCCACTGTGTAAATGGGCAGTATAGTTGTGATCTTATTGCCACATTAGATTGTTATGATAACATAATACATGCCTTCAGTGATTTCCTGAAGATAAACACCAAAAAATAACACAACTGGAATAACTACAGCAGTCGCGATCTTCTGATCTTATATGAAGCAAGAGATCAGGATGACGTATGATGACGTGTGCAGGTGTCGTGCTGTCTCAAATCTTAGGGGTAAATTTTGAAGCCCTTCCCCTTCACACTCGTTTTTAAGGGTCAAGGAGAAGGGGTAGAGGTACAAAAATAGAATTGGGATTGGGCCTAAATAAACTACTTCCAACAGGCTTTCTCAAGCCACCATACAGCTTGACCTCAAACTTCAATATCTAGTTTTTCAATGTAATGCCTTATTTACTCAGTACTTAGAAAAGTAATATTATTACGTACACTTGTAATGAATTACCTCAACACTGGAGCACAATGTATGGACTACTTTATTGGTACAGTATGTTTTTGTAGCTTGACCTATGTGGCCAATATTATTTTTTTGTCTAAAAAAAAAGTCATATAAACTAGTCCAAATGCAATGTCTGACTGTTATTGAATGTCTCTTACTTCAAGAAGATGCTCTGCTTGCTTTTCTCTGTCCAGTTTCCTCGATGTTGTTGTCAACAACCCTTTGCATAAAATGACAAATAGCACAGATCAGTTTGTTGCTTCTTCCAACTGAAAAAAAAACCTTTTTATCAGTAATAAAAGATTCAAGCTCTTGTCCTGACACTGGGTCAGTGCTAACAGAAAAAAAAGAAGAATAAAAAAACATTCAGGCATGACAGATGAATCTACTCTACATTTTGCATTCTCCTCAGAGAGAATTTCCTTTATGTTACGCTCCTTTATGTATTTTTTTCTTTTTTTTTCCTTTTTTTTGCAAAAGAGAGAAAAATAACACACAGAGTCTATACTAAGCTCGCTGTTCCTGAAATGCTTTCCAACTGGTCACATTTCTTCCTCTGAAAACATTGCATACCAACTAAGTTCAGTTTGTGCGATTGACTTTGGCAGGGAACTTGTTTAAAAAACTTTTTTTACTTGCACAGTTGAGACTTTAAGCTGAGCTGACTGAGTGTGGCAAGTAATTTGGTGGAGGAGAAATCAATTGACGCGTCAAATTAATTAGCTGCATTCATTATTTGTGCTGCTCAGTGAATGTAATTAACCAGCTGGTGTGAATATCAATTATGTCTATATATTTTGTGAAAAACTTCTGGAAAGATTTCATGTCAGAACTTATTTCTTATTCAGCATATCTGGAATCTACATGCATGTATGTGTTCTTGTTCGCCAATGATTGAGACTGATCTTCCTCAGCCCTCAAATGTCAACGTATTGGTGCATATATTCAAATACAGTCTTCTAAAATGTTTTTTATTTAATGTTAAAGGTGCTCCATTTTGCATATGAAAAACGAAAGTCATTAATTCAATAACACACACCCAAACAAAGCAAAACTAGAGTTTTTCTAGTTACTACTTTCACTTTGTTTAATACAAAAATGTACACTTCAGTTCATTAATTCATCTTTTTGTTTTAAAGACATACACTTATGATGACAATAAAACTTGTGTGTCCAAAATTATTTATTATTTACTAAATTACTTATTTTTGCTAAACTATTTTGATAATTTTTTTCTACATGTACAAATATAACTTATGAGAGAGGACTGCTGTGTGTGTAACATAATAATGTGATTAATTAAACATCTGTTTGCAAAATACCTACCCAAGCTCATTTTGAAAATGTACCCTTATATACATTTCTGGAGAGCGTACGTTTTTTTTTGCTGTTTTTGTTTTCGCAAATCCACCAAAAGCCACTGTGTATACTTTTTGAGACCTTAAATTTTTCTCGTTAGCACCATTCATGCCTGCCCATCTCGCGTAAATCTGTCAAAGGCCGCTGTCGACTAATAACCCACAACCTCCTTCGTCCCTAAACCCAACCGATAGTGTCTTCAAAAGCACCAAATTGACCCACCCACCCACTTCTCAAAACCCAACCAACAGTGTTTTCAAAAGCAATTCAAAAAAAGAAAAGCTGCCTGATTTTTACCACATTTTTAGATTTTTCCACATTCTTACCCTGTTTTTACTTGTTTATTTGGTAACACTTTAGTTTAGGTCACAATACATGGTATTAACAAACCATTAACTAACACTACTAATTTAATAAACTACTAATTATCTGCTTATTATTAGTTAGTAAGACAGTAGTTGGGTTTAGGTGTTGTGTAGGATTAGGGATGCAGAAAAACTTTAAATAATATCTTAATAATAGGCTGGTAATAAGCCAGTAAATAGCATGAATTGTGACCTAAGCTAAAACGTTACTATATATTTTATTTGTTGGCTTGTTTTGTCTTACCTTTTCTAGAACCGTTCTTCGCCGGACTCAAACCCTGTTGTTGCAATCAACTTCGATTTGTGTCTCAAGTTCGCTGACGTACGTGGCGCGACACTAGATAAAATGGTAATAACGGGAAAGCCGCCTACACGGAGGTAAGCGGTCAGCTGGTAAGCGTGAAAATGAACTGTGTCAAACCACCCCTTAGTGTACATTTTAAAGACGAAATGCAGCCATACGTAGCTCTGGCTACATAATTCGCTATCTCCAGAAATGTATACAGGGCTATGTTTTCAGAATGAGCCTGTGTTGCAACCAAGCTACTTTAAAAAATAAGTACAAAAAAACATACATTTAACCAAATTAAAATTATAAATAAAAAAATGACAAAAAAAGTTATGCGATAGTGTACATTAATAATATAAATAGCATGCTTTATTACTGATGGATTGTAGCAAATTAGGATTTTTTTTTATTATTTACATTTTACATTATGTTAAAATACCTTTCATTTAATCAATATTTAATAATTGTTCATAATAGTTCTTAAAATGACTTCAATAGATTGAAATATTAATTTATATTAACAAAAATAGTGTAAATTAATCTTTCATTAACTAAATTCACATTAATTGTCTGAAAGTGCATCTGAAAATGGACATTATTTATATTTCAAAGACAGTAACAGCAGTTAAGAAAGAACATCTAAAGATGAATTATACTCCCACCTAAATGTAAAAAAATTCCGGACAAAAACCAGCAGACTTTTTCCCCAGAAGTGTCTCCCTTTTGAACTCTGACCCTAACTGACTCTTTGCCCCCTCATACACCCCCACACTCTTCTCATAACTTATACTCCCTATAATCACTGCACTATTTAATATTTGCACATTTAAAAACTGTACGTATTCATCACACTACATTGCACTAATTCATTTTGAATTGTACATACCCACTGTACATACACATTTGTTATTATGTTCATATCTATCTGCAAACCTCTGATTATTATAGCAACCTGTACATATATTCATCTATTATAAATCTATGTTTATAGTTAATACAACCCTTAAATAATGTTCATAGTATGTACATCCATCTGTAAATATCACCATAGTTTTTCTATAACTGTACTTTATAACTTATACCTGTATCCTGCACTTGCTGGTATTGCACTCCTGGTTAGACCTAAACTGCATTTCGTTGCTTTGTACTTGTACTTGTGTAATGACAATAAAGTTGAATTTAATCTAATCTAATCTAAATGTGTGTCAAATATTCTCTCAAGTTCAACTAATAGCATCTACACTGTAAAAAAAA
>CAIGQZ010000690.1:3171664-3190547 GCA_903798205.1 Danio tinwini | reverse complement strand
AAATCTGTTTACATAAAAGGACAAGCAGATCCAGCGAGTCAAAAAATACAATGGACAGAGTTTATTAAAGTCCATAAGCACCTTCAAAGTGTTTTGGCCAACAGTTTTTCTGTCCTCCTGTTCCCATCAGCAAAGTTGCATTCCCATCTGTGTGATAAGGTAACATTCAGCCTAAACCTTCAGGCCTGAAGCATGTACTCCATCAAACATGTCAACACAAATTTGTCCTTGAACAGGTCTATTAGTCATGCACAATTTAACAAGCAACGGTGGGGATCTGTTAAGTAATCACATCACAAGACATTCCCCTCGACTGGCAGCTCTTCACTCACAGCTGTCACGCCAACTGAGCGATGTTCTAGTGCACGCAGTCCTTACTAATCACTCGCTACAAATCACTCATCTTATTGAATTGTAAATGAATCAATGCACTTGGGCAGCATTTTTAAAAAGGACATTCTTTGCAATGCGTGTGTATAGAAAATATAGAGAGAAATGGAATATTCAATGAATGCAAATGTGATGCTTATGAATTTACATGATTGTTGCTTTTGTTGTCTTTTATAATAAATGAAATCTTTTTTGTTTAATGATTTTCTGATTTAGTGTTATGCATTGGGGCATAAATCATTAATATGCATACGGTAATAATAGTACTGATTTTGTCACTTCAATGATTAGTGTTTATGTGATGAACATTCAAGTGCTGCGGTTAATATTTTAGGACAAGCATTTAGCTCCCTATTACATACATTTATCACTGAAAAGTGAAACAATTTGTATAGAAATAATAGCATAATGCAAGATTTTTTCATAATGCTAATTTACACCAAGGAAGACCACTATAACTACTGTTAACTAAGGTCCACATCAATAATAAGAAAAGAACAACAACAAAGATGACAGAAACAATATACCTGTGTAGTAGATTATTGCTTATTTAGGATAAAAAGATGTCTGCAACATTTAAACTGCACGAATGGATCATTCTAGTGTGTGTATCATATATAGGTGATCTGCAACTGCATTCTGTCAGTTGAACAATAGAAATATGCAAAACTTCTTTTTGTTATAAAATAACAATGTTGGCATAAAAAGTGCACACATTTAGAAATGTCCATACTGCAGTAACAGTACATGTGTTTCATTTCAACAAACATGCATTGCAAAATTGAAGAAATGACAGCCACAATGAGTGTCTTGCACTGTAAAATATTTTATGTCAGTACAACAAAAAAAAAAAAAAAAACATAATCCTTATTTCCTTTCGTTTTTTCTTGTTCACTCAACTTTTGAAAACATCAGCTGCACTGACCTCAAGTTATTTGTCAGTTACACAAAAACATTTATTTGGGTTAACATAAAATTATTTATTAGTTTTCTGGAGAGGTGAACTACTCTGTAACAAAACTTTTTAAGTTGTGCCAACTGAACATTTTTGTCTGCAGTACTGGAATGCCTGAAGTTGAGTGAACAGAAGAAAAACATATTTCTTATTTCCTTTTGTGTATTCAATATTTCTTTTTCTTCACCTTTAATTGATAAGACAGTAGAGAGTCTAGACAGAAAAGCATGGGGAGAGGAGAAGGATCAGCATAGAACCTCAAGGTGGGAATTGAACTCAGGGCACCATAAACAACAGAGTGCCATGACGTGTACTCAACTTTTGAAAACATCAGTTGTACTGACCTAAAATGTCTGAATTTGAGTGAACAAAAAAAAAAACATAGTTTAATAAAAAAATAACTAAAACGGAGACAAATGTTAACAAAACATTTATTAGACACAGAATTAAAAACAGGACAGGAGGTAAAACAATAATAACGGTAAACAAGACAAGCATCAAAACATGGCAGGATAAACTGGGGAAAATGCTTTGTAATGCTTCACATGTGAAGCATGTCTTCCTGATTTTTTTTTCAATCAAACTATGTTTGTTTGTTCTGGTAATGTATTTTTTCTTAGTAACAATTTCCACAAGAGTTTATTGTTCACTCAACTTCAGACATTTTAGGTCAGTGCAAATGATGTTTTCAAAAGTTTTCAATAGTGTAGTGGTTAGTGCGTCGACACATGGAATTCTGCTGTTCATGACAACCTGAGTTTGAATCCCACCTCAAGGTCCTATGCAGATCCTTCCCCTCTCTCCTCTTCTCATGCTTTCTTGACTGTCCTATCAATTAAAGGTGAAAAAATTATAAGTACAAAAGAAAATAAGGATTATGTTGTTTTTTTTTTGTTCACAACTTCAGGCATTCCAGTTCTGCAGACAAAAAAAAATCAGTTGGCAACTTGGCAAGTTAAAAGGTTTTGTTACAGAATAGTTCACCTCTCCAGAAAACTAATTCTTATGTTAACCCAACTAAATGGTTTTTTTGTATTACTGACAAATAATTTGAGGTCAGTGCAGCTGATGTTTTTGCAAAGCAAGGCAAGGCAAGGCAAGTTTATTTATATAGCACATTTCATACACAGTAGCAATTCAAAGTGCTTTACATAAACAAGAATAAAAAGACAAGTGTAAGAAAATAATTTTTATATAATTATATAATAATTTTAGAACGATTAAAAGCAGATAAAAGTGTGTTAAAATGGGTTATAAAAGAATAAAAAGAAAAGAACAATAGTGCGATCTGTCGGACGTAGCACAGTGCTCATTCAGTAAAGGCACAGATGTGTTTTCAGTCTGGATTTGAATGTGCCTAATGTTGGAGCACATCTGATCATTTCTGGAAGCTGATTCCACCAGCGAGGGGTGTAGTAGCTGAAGGCTGATTCACCCTGCTTTGACTGAACTCTTGGAATTTCTAGTTTATATGATCTTAGAGATCTGAGTGTTCTGTTAGGTTTGTATTCAGTGAGCATATCTGTAATGTATTGAGGTCCTAGGCCATTTAGTGATTTATAGACAAGTAATAATACTTTAAAATCTATTCTGAATGTTACTGGGAGCCAGTGTAGAGACCTGAGGACAGGTGTGATGTGCTCTGATTTCCTGGTTCTGGTCAGAATCCTGGCCGCAGCATTCTGGATGAGCTGCAACTGTCTGACTGTCTTTTTGGGAAGGCCTGTGAAAGTTAAAAGATGAGTTAACAAGAAAAAGCAAAAGGAAATAAGGATTATGATTTTATTTCACCTGTACTATATTGTTTACCTGTCCCTACAATTTACTATCAGAAATAATGATTCAAAAGTTGCCACTGGGGCAGAACTTTTCAAAAGGTACACGTTTGTACTTAACAGGTCCACATTTTTGCCTTAAAGGTATATATTAGTACTAAAAAAAGTACTAAACTGCATGGTTAGTGTGGTTTCACCACCACATTTTTGATCCTGGAAAAACATTCCGATCAGTCAATCCGATTTAAGCGATAAGTTACAGTTTTAGGG
This sequence comes from Danio tinwini, assembly GCA_903798205.1. Classification (NCBI taxonomy): domain Eukaryota; kingdom Metazoa; phylum Chordata; class Actinopteri; order Cypriniformes; family Danionidae; genus Danio; species Danio tinwini. The sequence goes on along the minus strand of CAIGQZ010000690.1, from coordinate 3,187,157 downwards.
TTATGTGCTTCTATTGTTATCCAGCTACTAATCACATCTGACTTTGGTAATAATTTAGAGTTAGGGTTGGTTTAAGGGTAGGGATTAGGTGTGGATTCAATTTTCAAACAGGAATGATGTTCCAGAATTAGCATTGATGTTACAGTTTTTCTCCATTGGTTTGGCTCATTTCTTGAAACTGGAATTACATTCTCAATACTCTTAAGATTGTTTTGCAAAGCAGTCTTACAGTTCAGCACAACACTATAGATAACTTGCAGAAGCTTATATCTTTCTCAAAACTGTATGTTCATATGTCAAAACTAAATTTCCTTCTCATTTAAACACCCAAAAATCCTTTGTCCCTTTGGCATTGCGTAAGCACTGCAAGTCAAAATGTTCAGATAATTTGTCACTATGACAGATGACCATTGAAATATACCTCATGTCCACCTTTCAGTCTTATCTCAGTTTTTGAAAATGGTTACTGAACTGTCTTTTGTTGTTGTTTTTTTTGTCTTTTGACAGAATGCAATTGTGTAAAAAAACTAAATAAATTAAATTGATAAGATTTTTAAAAAATTGAGAAATAAGGATTTTCAGTCTGATCTCACGAGGAAACGTAACTATTTTACATTTTGTCAGTTCAGTGGCTAATTTGTATGTGTTCAGTCATACGAAAATGTACGATTTTTAAAAGGAGGCGTGGCACCCAACCCCACCCCTAAACCCAACCATCACTGGGGGATAAGCAAATCATACTAAATTGTACAAATGAGATAATACAAATTCATTTGAATTAGCCACTAAATCAAAAAGTTACGAATTGCTGTGAGATAGTGTTGGAATTTTAGGTTAAAAGCCTCCAAGGTTTGACATCATACATTACACTTATACTGCCAATGAAATTGTAACTATTACCAAATCAAACACATAAAGTAATCAACATACACCAGAATAAAAAAGGTACTATATAGAGCAAAATATACTGTAATATAAACACACAAACAAAAAACAATGAAAATTATATGCAGCCTACAGTGCTTGATTGGTCATCTGAGATGTGTGAAATTCCTCCTTTGTTAGTCAAGTTCTAGTGTCACCTGACTGCCAGTTTCTGTAATAAATGTATCAAATGTTCCACAGATTCACATATGATATTCATGGTATTATGTTCTTGACTAATTTTGACAAGTGAACAGACTATTGTGCATGTGATGACTTACACAATGAAATGACGCTGACACATTTTGGAGCGAACAACCATTGAACTGAGAATCAACAATCAGTTTAGATCAACTAGATCTATTCACTTGAAAATTGTGCTAAATGTAGGCTAGATGTGCTTAGACATTTGCAATTTGATAAAATGAATGAGAAAAATCTATTCTGTTGTGAACAATTGCCAAGTGGTTTGGAGGTTTGTCCATGTTGTTTTGAGAATGTAATTCCAGTTTCAAGAAATGAGCCAAATAGAGAAAAACTGTAATCCAGGATTGCATCCTACTTGGCAAAATCACACCCACTAAATGTATAAATCATGGTACCTTAAAGAAACAAAGTAAGGATGTCCCGAGGAGGGTTTTTTTGCCTCCGAATTATTTGATTTTGAGTATCTACCGATATCGAAACCCAATTCAATACTTTATGAAAGTACACAATACACAAAATACATAAAAAATAGTAAAGAAAAGGATCAGATCCAGGATGTTCCTTATTTTTTATTTAATTGACCTTATTTTAACATTCAACAATTATGTTAACAAGCAGAGCACTTTTGTGAGGTAGCTTAAACAATCACGTAATAACATAAATTCTTCACTTTTGGACATTAGTGCAAATATAAAAACAAATAGCACCAAAATTTAAAATACCCAGCAGTCAATTCCAAGTTTACATATCTCACAGTTTGCTATGGCAGTGTTGTCTTTATCAACTTTATAATACCTCCAGAGTGCAGACATACTTGTGTTTTTTCTGCTTCAAGCTGCTTCTGTGCTGTACTTTGCCGGCATTTAACAAATATCGTCTCTTCAACAAAGTGATGTCATGCCGCACGCTGTGTGAAGTCAGGAAAGCGGTCTAACTCTGTGCCAACCAAATACATATATATTTGAGTGCTGATCGGGAGGTAAAGTCTAATTCCGATCGAGTCTGAAACCACATGATCGGTTTCATTTTTCATTTTTTAAATGATCAGGATCATTTATTCAGTGACTAATAAACACACATCTTAAATAAACAAAAATCATCTTACAGAAAAATTCTCTTCCAGCTCTATGTGGACTTTACATGTATTTTGAAATTTTTTACCACAGTGACAGCTTTTGGTAGCTTTATTTCTAAGATTTTTTTTTATTAAACGAGTCATAAATTACACCCCACTAGCAAGATAAGTTCAGTTGCTTCTTAAAAACAAATATATTTTCTTATAGCCTTTGTGCTCCTGTTAAGAAATAACAATCTAAGTCCAGTGCACTTGCAGTCACAGAAACTCTGGACTGATCCGCTGATTCCTGGACTACAGTGGTGAAAGCCCCAGCTGCTATGTCAAATGGAGACTCAATCACACAGGCACTGGGGCTTAACCTGCGCTTTTCTCTATTTCCACAGTCTTGCCCTCTCTGCCATCTATACGACCCGACTCCTGCCGAAAGCTATTCATCAGCCTGTCACCTGCTACAGTCTGACCTGCTGCCCAACTCTACCAGTCCTAATGGACCATCATATTCGCCTGACTTCATTCCATTTAGCATGAAGCACAACTCCGCATGGGCTCCGATAGAGATGATATGCCGCATGAAGATGGATTTGTGGGCTCAGCCATGCCTCCCCTCGGTTGTCTCTACTCAGCACTAAGATGACAGTAAACATATACATGATTTGAGTGGAGCGCGAGTGAAATTGAATGAAGATTGTTTTTTATTCTGTTCTGGTCAAAAAAATGCAAGCTGAGTAATAATCAATATGATTTATGTAGACTAACCTACAAAAACCAATATGTGGGAGCTGGTTTAGATTAACAGCTTCAGCTAAAGCTTTGGCTTTTTAATTCTGATTGATAAATCTGCAATTTTATTTGATGATTACTGACTAATTGATGTTTCATTAGTTCATGTATGTACTAACATGAACTAATTATGAACAATGCTTGCATTTATTAATCATGGTTCAACATTTACTAATGCATTATTAACATCCAAATTCATGACGTTAACATTAGTTAATGCTGTAGAGCTGACCCCTCAGACGCATATAGACAGCAAGAGAACAATCTGTTTTAAAAGCTCATGGTTGTTTTCGTTGTATCCTCAGCTGTCTTATCAAACTGGGAAAAAACTGGTATAATCAATATTCATGCTGCTATATTTTCACTACACAAAGTCTGTCTTACATAAAAAGGAAAATCACTTTAAACAGAATTAACACATAATAATAATATCAAAATCACTTCAGACAGTATTACCACATCCTACTGAAAAAAAACTGCTTAAACGCTGGTTAGCTGGTTTTAGCTGGTTGACCAGCCTGGTATTAGCTGGTCAGGCTGAGAGATGACCAGCTAAAACTAGCCTAGCCAGGCTGGGAGCCCAGCCAAAACCAGCTATGTCCAGCTTAAACCAGGCTGGTCATGCTGGTTTTAGCTGGTCATTTTCCAGCCTGACCAGCTAAAAGTAACTGTGGAAACCAGTTTTAAAAATTTTAATTGTGGTTTTCTTAAAAGCAGGGTTCGACTATAAGGATGACCCAATATGCTTGCAAATGTGATCTTAATAAAATGAAATAATTATTGTTTGGTGTGGTCAGAGATAAATGTGGTAAATCCTTAATTTTGAGTTTGCAGTATAACACTATGAAACCATGACCCATTTGCTCATACATCACACAAAACGTGAAATGAATGAGGAGGCTTGTGGACAAAACACAAAATCTAAAATCAAGTAATTTTAGTATGTCAAAGTCATATTTATGCATATAAAAATATTTTTCCCAACATCAAAATTGTGGCTAGTGAAAATGCAGAGTGGCTAGTAACGTTGGAAAACTACTAGCCACTGTGGTTGGTGATCAAAAAAGTTAATGTCAAGCCCTGATTACAATATCTATGAAAATAAATGTGACTGGAAAGGCAAAGTGATTTTATAAATAATTTCCATATTAAAACGTGAATCATCATTTAAAAGCATATGTTTAAAGAAACTCATAAATATTAATTATTAAGCATAATATAAAACAACTTGTAAAACAAAACTATAGGTATTGTAAACTAAACATTTAAGGCTGTTTTAACAAACATTTGTTAAGCATGTTCTGATAAATAAATGTTCATTATTGATATCCACACCTTTTGGCGTTTGCTTTCCACTACACACGTGAGCTGGCAACAGTCCTGATATGCAAAGTGTTTATGCAGACATTTTAGTATTGTAAAACTAATCAAACATTGTGCATATCTTGTTATAATACTTTTGCCTGATTCTATTTTTAAATTAATTAAATTAAATTAACTTTTAGATGATTACAAAGGTATTGTGTGAAAATTGGAGAAAAAAGTTTTATATTGTACAGTTTTATATTGAGAATGTATTTCTGTAACATTTTTGTGAAAGGTGTTGTGAAATGTTTAGCAAAAAAATAGATCTCTTGATTTATGTTTAAGTATTTTTTTATTCTTTATTGTAAATGGAAAAGGTGCATTTACACAAAAATAAACTTTAAAAAAAACATTATTTAAAAATGTATTTGATGTTTTATATTTACTGAAAATAAATTTTGGATATAGTAAAATGCCTTCTTTGTTAATAGTTATTGAAGGAACACATTTGAAACTTTTAAGGTACAAAGTGTCTTGACATTGTAGCGATACCTTCATGGATCAGATTTGTACCTTTGATGAAGGTACAATATTGTATCTGCAGGTTTTAAAAAGCAAAGGTACATTTTGGTTTCCCATGGTACAAGTCTTGTCCTTAAAGGTTCAAACTGCAATGGCACAAATTAGTTTTTTTTTCTTAAGGTACAATTCTGTTCCATAACAAGGTATTGCCCAGTGATAAGGGTTTGTACCTTCTTTGGTCCAATATTGTACCATTTTTTCTGATAGTGTAGAATTGCTAAAATATACAGTACCCCTCTGTCAGTGATGCATGTAATAGGTGCAAGCAATTGTTCGAATGCCCTAAACTATGTGATTATTGGACTAAAACAATATTTAAATATTTTAAACTTTGAAATATGACATACAACATAGATCTGGATACAAATCCACTTCTGGCCATTTTGGGGTTGGCAGTAGATGCTAACCTTTCCATAATGGACCCAAATGCTTTAGCTTTTACTACTTTTCCAGCAAGACGTCTCATCCTTTTAAAGTGAAAACATGTCTCTCCACCCTGTTTTCATGCATGGATAAAAGAAGTGTTTACTTGAATTAAATTGTAAAAGATTTGACTATCACTTACTGGATCTTTAAAGACCTTTGACAAAATGTGGCGCCCGTTTTTAGATTGTCTGCTGGCTAACTCTCAATTCTTAAGCTAAGCAATAATATATGAATACATATTCTTTATTCATTATTCGTTTTCATTTTTTTTCTACTTATGCTTTAGTTTTTTCAATGGAAAGTTGTAGGCTGTTGAGGGAGAGAAGTGTTTAATTGTGGTATTGTTAGCAACAACATGGAAGGATAATTATAAAATGAATGTTGTAATTGATATTTCGTGTAGAAAACTTTGAAATAAGATATGTACATTTTCCTTTAAGATTGGGTTGCTTTGTGTTTGTTTAAAATTTTTATTTAATTTTATTTATTTATTATAATTTTATGTTAGTGAAGGCCAAACAGTAACAAGAGTAATTTCTGAGGCTATAATGTAAGTGACTGGATGTTACTGTTATCAAACTTTAATGCTAAATCACATTGGCAGATGTGTTGTTTTTCTGAATACTATCAGGGCTGTGATTACCCATGAGAAATTACAGAAAGAAAGCAAATCTCTTGTAATGTAATTGTGTGGCACTGTAAATAAACACTGTTATCAGATTGTAGTATGCAAAGACTGGCTGTATTGTTATAAGAACATGGCCTTAAAGAGAAAGACGAGTTTCTCCTACAGTCTTTACAACTCTCTCCCAGAGGACAAGTTCTGTCAGCTGCGTCTTTTATCTTTTCTCTCTTTTAGGACTCGGTCTGGGCTAGATACGGAGCATTTTCATGTATTTTTCATCTGAAGAGCTGATGTAATGCTTCCACATGCTGGTCCGGCATGATGATAACTTGATACATTCTGGGTGATGTTGTTTTTTCGGTTGTTGTTTTTCAAAAACTCTAAGTGACTCATCTATTCTCACCAGCTTTCATCTTTTGAGATATTGGCACTTATAAATAATAAAAAAGTACATTAGTACATATCTCTGACATCTGCGGAATTTCTGAATCACTTATAATTTTTATTTATATATAGCTACCCTAAAACTTCTAAAAACGTACCACTATCTGGAGAGCACCAAATATGTCCCTGGAGCAACATTTATTTGTAGTTTTTTGTTTTGAGAATTCACCAGAGGCTGCAGTGTACACTTTTTGGTGAGTGCCATTCGCGCCTGCTGTTCTCACGTAAATCTACCAAAGGCTGCTGTTGACTGATTGACTGACAGAATGACTGACTGACTGAGCGATCAACTGACCCACCCTCCATCTTCCCTAAACCCAACCAATAGTGTTTTCAAAAGCACCGATTGACCCGCCCACCCACTTCCCTAAACCCTACTGACAGTTTTAAAAAGCAATTCAGAGAAAGAAAAGCCCTCATCTGATTTTTACCAAGTTTTCAGATTTTACCACATTCTTACAATGTTATTTACTTTTTTTTCTTCTTTTTGTTTTTGTCTTAACCGCTTTCTGGAACCGTTCTTCTCCGAAACTCGAACTCCGTCATCGTGGTCAACTCCTCTCTGCATCTCAAGTCCTCCAATGTACATGGCGAGCTACTGGACAAACTAACTGGTAACATCGGGAAAGTCGTCCATACGGAGGTAAATGGTCAGCTGGTAAGCACGAAAAGGAACAGCGTCATACTGCCCCGTAGCATTCTTTTTAAAGATGAAATGCAGCCATATGTACTTCTGCCTACATAATTAGTGATCTCCAGATGTATGAAGGGCTACGTTTTGAGAATGAGCCTATGTTGATTATATATTTTAAGCATTTATTGTGTTTATTTTGTATTAAAGTATGATTTATGAATAGTCAAGTATTCATCAACTGTTAAAACATTAATATCATCTTTAAAAACTTTCACTTTGAAAAAACATTTTCCAAGTTGACATTTTTATGCTCTCAGAATGCTGTTAATAAAGAACCAAAATAAATTACATTTTATTAATTATTAATCTTTTTGGTTTTAAAAGCATAAGCCGTTTTGTATGACCAAATCTCCTTCTACAATCCATGCAATCAGGGCTTTCATCTAAGATGAACGATTAGAATAAGTAATGATGAAGAACAACCATCTGTGTCTTATGAATGTGCTAGATTCTTTCCAAACAGCTGCATGCAACAGCTAAATTCACATTAAGAACTTCCATTTGCATCTGCCACTATACACAAAAAATATATGCTATAGTATTTTTATGCCCTCAGACAGTGACTCACCAGTTATTTATGCAATTTATAGCATGCTCCTCTACACTCAGAAACAAAGGTACAAAATCTGTCACTGGGACGGTATCTTTTTAAAAGGTACATTTTTGTTCCTAACAGATCCTTAAAGGTACATATTAATGCATAGAAAGCATATATCACAGTTCCTTACAAATATAAAAGTTAACCCTAAATGTACAAAAGTGTACCTTAAAGGTACTAATGTCACCTCTTTGGTACAAAAGTGTACATTTTAAAAAGGTACGACCCCAGTGACAGATATTGTTCCTTTATTAATGAGATTGTATACACTGTGCACTTTTTTTTTTTACTTTATTTTGTTCTGACCTCAGTAGATGAAACTGGTAATCAACAACAATAACAGAAGAAAAGCAATGAAGAGTTGCCTTTGATTTGAAGGGAAAACTGGAACTAATGAAAATGAACAAATAAGAAGTCAATCACATTTTTAATGATGCATCAAGATGTTTTTAGAGTTTAACAGCAGGGGAGGGAACTGTGCTGTGTCAAGAGACTTTATCACACCATTTGTTTTTCATGTGTGATCATCATTGCAAGTAGCTGCTTGGTGGTCAAATTATATATTGTTGTTTACGGATCACTTGTCATCTGGCATGAATGTTATAATCTATTCTGGAGGAAATAGTCATGCATTAATCATTTGCACCTGGGATGGACAAAAGCACTGAACTGCTCTTCACTCTTTAGTGTTTTATTTAAATGATGTTTCATATCTCTGTGAACATAGCAGTTGAATAATCAGAAGTGATGCCTCTCCATTTGAGTCTGAAAAACTCGATCAAATTGACTGCTTGGCTTCATTTAAACTGCAAATTTTGTAGTTAATAGTCCTTGCATGTAGTCCTTCTATATACTTATGTCTATGGACAGGTTTTCAGATGTGTTTAAGGACGTGTTTACCAGATGACAGTATACTAAAAAACATTTTATTTTCCTCTGCACTTTTAGAAGGTTTCTGTTGATGCGTCAGAATCCTGTATGTCTGGATCTGCCATTATATATAAAAAACACAGTATTAAGCCTGGCAGGGCTATAGTTGGTGATGTCACTTTGTAATATACACATATAGCCCTGTAGTTGGCCATTGTTGGTTTGGTTGTCAAGCACTGCTTTCCATTTGGGTGGGCTTATTCTTGTGCCCTAATCCCTTCAGAGGGTTTACTCTCTAAAATGACAGCATTAAAGGATTTCAAAGGATCATAGGGCCCGAAGTGTCCATCAGTTGTACCCTTATAAGTCCTTTATTTAGAAGGGTTCTTCAACGTGTCCAATTTTGAAGGACACCTCAATATGGCAGCCATGATTGTTTTCACACTGAAGTACCTTTCAGAAAGAGATGTATCCCACTTGGAACGCAGCAAAGAATTGCCTATAGACTGCAAACGTTTTACATACAGTACATGCATGACATTAATGTTTAAACAGCTTACCGATTATCATAATAGTGTAACACGTGTTGGTCTTTATATGTAAACTTTTCAGTTCTTACCACACGTGGTCTCATGGGTTCTTTGGTTTAGCTGCAAGGAAGACGCACAGAGCTCGATCAGCAGGTATTAACCAGTGATTTATTAAACATAGCGCTGAACATCATAAATCAGCCACTGCAGATTACATCGTATGATTTCTCTCTCAGTCTTTCTCTTCTCTTTCCAAACATTCTCTCACATGATCTGAATCACGAGTCTCTGATCCTGCAATAATATTCCCAATCTTATTTAAAATAGAACATTGGTTTCACTTTAAATTTCACTCCTTGTAATACTGTTGATTTTTTACTTTAAAATCTATTTTCAAAAATGTGCATTTTTATGTCACCAAAACCATAGTGTCGTGTAAATGAAATGGTCTATTTTTGCTTAAAAATGGTGTGGTGTACATGTAGTCTAAACCATTTTTGACATCAATGTACACAAAACTTTGAATTTGTAGTTTTTGAAAACAATACTATTATATTAGAAATTACTATTTAATCTCTATTATTTTAACAATGCTATTATTTTGTGAAAACTGATTTAATACGCATACATTTACCGTACCACTTCCTTGCAGCCCACATGCATTGAGGAAATAAATGTACCCCATCTTTGCCAAGAAACCTAATTAAATAACCTGTCCTGTTCCTTTTAATTTTTGTGATCTGGCACCTTTAGCAATGCCTCAGCAACCATAGACAGTGCCTAAATCAACCACAAAGCATCACTTTGAACACCTTTGTATAGTCACAGAACAACACTTCAGCAACAAAACCATCATCTGGGTATATAACATATAATATGTTACGTTTTTTCCCAGTTGTTTACACAGATTTTCTGAAAGCATGTCTCATATTGTCAGAACTCTACACATAAATCACAAAACACACACACACATTGGGCAAAACCATTCAGTTCTCCTGCAAAATCAAACTTTACATTCAAAACTATGTAATGTCTTCTCAAAATGGTGTTTTGTTTTCAAATGACACACACAAACCATCACATGAATAGACATTTATGGGAACCAGTTGATCACTAATATGCTTGATGTAAAACACTATGACCACTTCTTCTCCATTCATCATAATGACTTACTGTAAGCCTTTTTTGCTCAGTGTTAGACTTACTACAGACAGTACATAGGCCTACATAAGTGCACTGTAAAATTTTTCAGAATATTATTTTTATACAAAACACAAATACACGCTACCAAATATATTTTACTGTATTTTTCCCACAAAAACAGTGTACACAGTGTTCATCCCAACCAACACAAAGTTGCACATAACGTGGTCTACATATGCAATCAACAGAAGTATTTACAGAATAGTTACAGTAAAAAAAAAAAGTGTGGATTTCAGTCATACGTATGCAAAGTAGAACAACTGACTTTACAATTTTGAATGACAGTGCGTTCCTTGTGAAAACAAAGAGAGTTTTTGCATGAAAATTGTGCCAAATGCAGAGAATTGTGTGTCGTGTTTTGAAAAAAGTGTTTTAAATCTGCAATTTGAGTGTAAAGCAGGAATTGTGCTCGTAGTTTAGCAGAACTGGTTCAGGGAGTTGGTGCATCAGTTACATTTTGTAGTCATTGTGTCTGCAGTACAAGTAAAGGCCCGTTTCCACTGAGTGGTACGGTACGGGTCGGTACGCTTTTATGGCTGTTTCCACTGTCAAAAGCGTACCGAACCGATCCGTACCGTACCACTTTTTCGGCACCCTTTCGAAAGGGTACCAAAGACGAGAAAGGGTACCCAAAGGTGGAGCTACACGCGCAGCTGAACGCTGATTGGTTTACAGAGATACGTCACGATCTCGTGGAGCTAGCCAGAATCAAAACAATGGAGCCGCCATGTTTTTAAATGCACAGCCGAGACAACTATATGCATATAACAACGATACATGGATGACCCGGGCTCAAAACAAACCTTGTCGTTGTCTTGATGAACAACCACAAAGCCAAGAATCTGCCGTGTCCTGTTGTTGTTTTATGAGGCCGTCTAAAAGTGCAAGCAGTTTTTCGCTTTCTCCAGGGAGCCCGCGTTCGCGTCTAGATTTGATATAACAAACTTCTTGAGCTGATAATAATAACGTGCGTGTGTGATTAATGAAGCGTCTTCGACATCTGATCCATTCAGAAAGAAAAGGACAAACGCGAGAGTGAAGCGCAGAAAAAAAGGAGAAGCCCGACAGGATTACAAGGATTGCCGAACTCAAATAAGGACTTAATGTATGCTGTGTGTCGTTTATCTGTAATTGGTAACATATCGGAGACTGTAAGGGGTTGTATGTGTTCATATATGTTGCATTTATTTATTTATTTTATATAATTGCAGACGTTACAGTAGGCTGTCACACTGTCATTGATCTGTAGTTATAATCAAATCATGTTCATAGAAATGTTAGTAATAAACATTTATAAACAAGTATTAATATGTTTAAAGCATCTGTTTTGTTAGAAGAGCTTCTCATATAATGTGAACGAACTGTACAGCTTTACTGTAGACATTTATTCGAGCAAGAATGACGTTGACTGAAACTCTCTGTAGTACACCACGCCCACCAAAAGGGTACCCTTTGTAATGGAAACGCAAGCTTGATAAAGGTAACCCGTACCGACCCGAACCGTACCGTACTGTACCACTCAGTGGAAACGAGCCAAAATTGTGTGTAAACAATTTGGAAAAACTGTTATCACGTAGTTTATAGGAACTTGATCTCTGTTCACACACTTAATCCAGTTTAACAAAGTGAATTTTATTGGCATTTTAGTCATATTAAACTAAGGGATTGTGTGTGTGTTTTGTGTAATGTTTCTCTACTAGTAGTTGGTCGTATCCTACTACTTGTGTGGCATATAAAACATCATTTTAAATATTTTTTTTTTTTGCAGAGCAGTGTGTACTGGGAAAGTTTCTACACTGTAAAAAATGATTGTGCCAATAAGTTATCACAACTTAATATTTTAAGTTAAGTTATAACTTATAGTTATAACTTATAATATGGATTGAATGTGTTATTTACTGTATATATACAACTTATATATCAAAGTTTTACTTGGCTGAACTTATTAGACTTTAAAAACATAGTGATCTAAACTCATATATTAGTTAGCTTAACTGCTTAAAACATCTGAGCTTTACAAAAATGTGCAACTGGCTTAAATGAGTTAACAAAGTTTGGGTGGGTTTGGATGTTTTGAACCTGCATTTTATGTTAAATATTTAACTAAAACAAAGTGTGTGTACCTGCTCGCTGTTAGATCTTAGTTTGGGCTGAATAAATTCAAGTGTATCTGGCAACACTGACCACCATTTTCTCATTGTAATGTTGTTGTCAGATGTGTGTTTGTCTGAGGTTCTTCTCAGATACTGTACCTGCTTCTTTGGTGAAGTTTGTATTTGCAGAGTGGCAATATGACGCAATTCATTTTCTCGCTTAGCTGACCACCTACCTCCGTAGGGACGGCTTTTCCGCTGTTACCAGTTTGTCCAGTTAGCTTGCCATGTACATCAGCAGACTTGAGACGCAAAGAGGAGTTGACCACAACGAAGGGGTTCAAATCCAGTGAGGAACAGTTCCAGAAAGCGGGTAAGACAAAAACAGAATCCAAAAAATTAAATGATCAAAAAATATCAGCGTGAGAATGTGGTAAAATCTGGATTGCTTTTTAAAATTGTTGGTTGGGTTTAGGGAAGTGGGTGGGCGGGTCAATCGGTGCTTTTGAAAATACTATTGTTTGGGTTTAGGGAAGAAGGAGGGTGGGTCAGTCAATCAGTCAGTCAGTCAGTCATTCAGTTAGTCAGTCAGTCAACAGCGGCCTTTGGTGGGTTTATGTGAGAACAGCAGATGCAAACAGCAGACAAGAAATATGAATACTCAAAAAGCATACACAGCGGCCTCTGGTGGATTCGCAAAAACAAAAAATGCAAAAAAAAAAATGTAGCTCCAGAAATGTATATAGAGGTACATTTTCAGAATGAGCCTGGATTGGAATTGAATAATGAAAATTGTCTGCTGTGTGTGAGAGACAAATTCAATAGTTAAGTTCACTAAAGCATTAACCATTAAACCATGTCCATTACACTTGAATTATAAAGTCCTATCAATATATTCTTAATTACAACACCTTATCTTTTTAAGTTAACTAAACTTCTTGTCCATTAGACTTGTAATGTCAAGTCCTGTCAACTTTAATGTTAGGGAGTTAGAGCAAATTCTCTTTTTAAGTAGCTGAAACGACAAAAAAAGTGTACAATGTTAGCATGGGCTTATAATGTAAACATATCCCAGAACAAGGAAAAACTAACTAAACAGTTCGAACCACATGGCAGAATATGTGATATAAAAAGATTATTCTGCAAATAGTCAGTCAGCTTAGTGAAAACCACATGAGGAGTCAGAATCAGCAGTCAAAGACTTCGATATGGACAGATTAAAATTGCACATTATTCTTATATCCTCCAGGGAACCTTGTCCTGTTTGAATGAGATTTTAGTATGCTGGCCACAATTGACCAAATTTGAACTTCAAAAATAATACTTATATGAACACACAAGAGGGTTGGTTTACATTTGTATATTCTCCACACACCTTCTGCCTTTCCCTATAGGGGTGCTTCTCCTCTGTGTTCGTATGACTGAATTAATGAGGATTCAGGGTTATATCGACTCGCTGACATAATCTGCAGTCACATAATGTTACAGAATAAAGCCAAAAACAATTACATGCATGGATGACTCCTAATGCGTTTATAATTCAAAATAATTTCATTACTCCCCTCTTCTTTTTACAGGATTTCACACTTCATTGTGCAGTATTAAATGATAACAGTAGCACACATTAAATCCAATGTCTTCCTTCTCTCAGTGTAAGTATTATCATTATTATTAGCCAATTACTACAGTACCTCTGTTTTCGGATTCATAGCACAGGAGCTATTATTGTCTGTGCCAGCTGTTCTGTTATTTCACTGTAATCTGAAACTAAAGTAATCCATTTTTTTTTCTGATGTCTTTTGTCATCTAGAACTGTCTGCTAATTAGGAAAGCTATTATTCATTCCCGTCTGAAGCCATGTGGATGTTCGCTAATGTATTTCAGACTCAGGGACATGTGACTTTTATTTTCAGTTTCTCTTCATTCTATATACTGTTTGATATGTTACCTTGTAGATTTAATCAGCAAATGTTAGCCCGTGAAATAATAAGAAACCTGTGAAACTCATGAGGACACATACAGTATGGATTCAGCTGGGTTTGCAACTGCACCAGGTCTGCATCCAGACCTCTCTTCATCATTTCACGCTTTTTACATAAGTTTCACATATTTCATTTTTGAACCTGGACCACAAAATAATGTTGAACAGTTGTATTTTGGAGAATAAAAATGGAGAATAGCCAAAAAATAAATTACATTATCACATCCCAGTAGTAACGAGTATGATCATGTCCACAATACATGATTTGCAAAGAAACTGGGATTAAAACATCTGTTCCAAATCTCTGTGATCCAACTGCACTTTAAGAAGCTGTAAGTGGAGCACTTTTTATTTTTTATATCATTTCAAGAGTTTACACTTGATTTGCCGGTACACACTGATCTGCAAAAAAATGACTTGAAATTATGTTTTTTATGCCACATAAGTAGTAGGATAGGACCAGCTACTGGTAGAGAAACACTACATAAAACACATGATTGATATTAAAGCATGTTTGGCATGCTGTGCCGGGAAAGAGTCCTGAGTTTATAAAATCCTTGAGCCTGGGGCTCCCTCCCGTTTGCAGGGCGAGAGGGCAGTTTGAGCTCAGGTAGATCTTGTGAACTCCCCTGCTTATTTATGGCTAATGACAAATTAGTGATTGCTGTGGAGAGATATACTGCTGACTAAGAACTCATCTGTGGTGGTAATTTGGTTAGGTCACTTCACCTATGTCGAATGGCTTTTGGACTGTGGGAGGAAACCTAAAAACCCCGGGAGCACAGGGAGAACATGTAAACTTCACACAGAAATGTCAACTGGCCTGGTAAGGACTTAAACCAGTGACATTCCTGCTGTGAGGCAACAGTGCTAACTACTGGGCCGCTGTGTCTGCCTATCAAGGAAAAAGGGAGGAGCAATAGGGGTGGAAGGGGGAATTCTTCAAGACGAAGATAACTGGTTATTCATGGTGAATTAGGAATCATCTGATTGTTGAATCATGTGTTAGCTCAGGGGTTCTCAACCTTTTGCAAGCTGGGCCCCCCCAAAGCTGGTTCATTGTAGTTGGGGCCCCAGTGACCCCAGTGGCTGTGTGTGTGCGTGTATTTCACAAAAACTAAAGCAAAGCTTTAACTGTAGCCTATATTCAGAC
>CAIGQZ010000690.1:3154788-3171264 GCA_903798205.1 Danio tinwini | reverse complement strand
TATATATATATAAACTAAATACGACATTACGTTTTATAAGTTTGCAGCCTCTGCAACTTCTGTCCGTCATAAAAATTTATTTGGATGGTTTGATTTTCTGCATTTTTTGCATCTGTAGCAAATAAGGGTGTTGAGGGGTGTTTTTGACAATTGAGGGCCACTAAATGACGAATATATAAAAACAAATACGACAGTTTCGAACTCAGTCAGGTGCAAGGACCTTAAACTTTTGAGGCTTGTGCAGCTTCTCGAGGAGAAATCAAACAAATGTGCTCCGTTTTCTAAAGTCTATGAGCGCAGCACGCACAAATAAACTAAACTGACATACTGCAGTTACATTTGAAAATGTGGTGTTTTTATATTTATAACATTTGAATACAGTTCAGCAACATACATCACACGACCTGACGACCAAGAGAGCTGACAATTGATTATCACTTAATTTACCATCACCTCACAATTGAAAATGTGACACTGATTTCATACAGGATTCATACAGGCACAGCCTAATGAAAATCAAGGACTTTTAAGCATTTTTTCCAGCACCTATTTTTATTTTCCAAGACTGACACGCAACGTATTGAACACCTGAAATGTATTCTCAGCATCCCACAAAAACATTGCATAGGATGTCATGCTTTTCATGTGTCAAATCATCAGAATCCCAGTATATTTATATATTATATAAACAATATTAAATATATATTATGTATTTTTGATTAAATAATGACTCTATTTCTGGTCTATTTTAGCAGCGAAAATAAATCAGATGAATCCGTACAAAGATCACAAATTTGTCAGATTGCTGTGTTTATCCTGACATACCCTGGTTATCCTTATCTAAGGTTTAGCGTGTTAAGAGTGTGTGAGGAGAACCCTCTTATTTTTATTTAAAGGTACAGGTGCAAAAAACAGCTACAAAGCCCTATGACCCAAAAATGTACTTTTTCAACAGGGTTGTAAATGACCTGAAATTTCGCAGACACATTCTGGAGTTACAAAAGGCTTAATTTATATCTTTTAAAAAGGCCCAAAACTGGAGCAATTTAAAGGTGATTTTTTTTTTGAATCCTCAGATTCCAGATTTTAAAATAATTGTTCTAGATATTGTCCTATCTTAACAAAATATACATCAATGAAAAGCTTATTTATTTAGTGTAAATGTCAATATCTAAACATTGACACTTCGTCACCTTGGAATTATAAGGTTCTATCTGCGTTCTGAATGATTTTGAGATATTGAGCTTCAAAGTTGTGTAACTTTTTTTTAAATAAAAAGTCTTAAAATGTAAACAACTTATAAAAAAACATCTCATAATGTAAATAAGTTGTTACTTAATAAGAATGTCAATAACTAAAGTTTGACAAAAATGTCAGATAGAACCTTATAATTCTAAGGTGCTGACTTATGACTGGTTTTGTGGACCAAGGTCACAATTTAACATGTGACTCTACATAAGAAGTTCATGTGTTTATTTTTTGTTAGGGTAAACCTAAGTAGCCCCTGCTAACTTTAGTACCTGTCTTTGGAACCTCCAGACAATGACGGATGAAAGCCTCCCTATCAGAACAACTGAAGGAGCTTCCTGAGGTGCGCTTTCCACCCTGCACTGACAGACACTTTCATTAAGTCTCTGTCCATACATCTTTTGTCACTGGAGGACAATGACAAAGAACCTAACTGCTACAATATTCTTCTTTCTATTTCTGTGCTAGACATGCATTACCACCCTGCTGAGAAAAAAAATCAAGCATTGCTGTTCAGCAGTATATGGTATGCTGTGTTTTGCATCCTGGAACCAGTTGCTTGTTGTTGGTTTGTGGTCCCCAATATGGAAAGAAGATATAATTCAGTGGTATATTTTGCATTTTGGAATTCACTTTGGATGCTGGTGTGCTGGTGGATACTTTACATTCTTAAGGTAAATGTTGCAAATTTATATGGGCTGAATTTAAACAAACAAATTAAGTTACTAAGTTGCTAAATTTAATTTGTTAAAATTCAGCCTATATAAATTATTTGTAACCAGTTACCTTAAAGAAATTTGAAATGAATCTTTTTTTTTAAGTGTATGTGTTTTATATCACATTTCTACCAAATCGTTAGTTAATTTTAATATATATTTAAATAAACAAAAAAAATGCATGTTACACATTGCACAGCACAGTGCACTAAAAAATGTCTTCAAAATTGTTGCAAATGATTTATGCGTTGATTTTAAACAAACTAAATAAATTTAGTAACATTCAACTTAATTTGTTTGTTTAAATTCTCCCAAATAAAATGTTTATAACCACGTAAATAAAATAAAAAAGTAAATGCAAGAAATCTACTTTGAATAATTAAGAGTTTTTATATGACCCAAATCTATAGAGAGTAAAAGTAAGCATAAAATAGAGCTGCAAATTAAATTCTGTCACAGTATTTCATTCCCCTTGCTTTAATTGTATACCTTTTTAATATACTCTTTTTGGAATAAGTGACTGACAGGTAGAGTCTGACACATTAAAAATGACCGCTTTCAATTTTAAAATGTCATTTTATGGGCTTTTTATTAAAAACAGCACCTTTCATGAATGCTATTTTTGAACAAATTGCTTTTGTTTTTGCTGTTATTTGTCATATGTCTGTTTTCACATGTCTTAAATGTTAAGCACAAGCTCTTTAGACTGATTTGTGTACAGATCCTTTTAAAGGTTTTGGTAACACTTTATTTTGATGGTCCATTCGAGTATTAGTAGACTACTTGATATCTGTTGATACTGCTCCTTCAACAGACTCACTATAAGAAACTTTGCAAGTACATCGTCATCTTAGAATTTTAAGGTTCTATCTGACATTTTTGTCAAAATTGAGTTATTGACATATTCTTATTAAATGACAACTTATTTACATTATGGGATGTTTTTTATAAGTTGTTTACATTTTAAGATGTTTTATTTAAAAAACAAATGTTACACACATACTGTTTGCTATGGAATGCAAAAACTTTGAAACTCAATATCTTAAAATCCTTCAGAACTCAGATAGAACCTTATAATTCCATGGTGACGACATATCAACTTACACTAACCCTAACCCCAACCTAACAATCTACTTATAATAAGGGCCAGACGGGGGATGATTTTTGCAATTTCTGTGGAGAATTTTGGTAAAAATCTGCAGATTTCTGCGGAATTATTTTGGGAGTCTCATAACTTAAACCTTAATATGTGAAATATGTGTAATTTAAAAACTTAATAAATTCAGATTTACACACATTTACTCAAGTAAATAAACAGAATTAATGATGGGCTAAAATTCTGCGGAAATCTGCGAAATTCTGCGGAAAATCTGCGGAATTCTGCGCGCACAGATTCCGTGTGGGCCTACTTATAATCTAATGAGAATTAGTTGACATGTTGACGCAATGTAACTAAATTCAACAAACGAACCATCAAAATACAGTGTTGCCAAAGTATTTAAACCTTCAGATAGCAATGATTAATAAATCAATCATAACCAAAAATATTACATCTTCAGATCTACTGTATTCCAACAGACAGAGCAAAATAAATGACAGCGACATATTACGATAAATCATGTTTTAATCGTTTTTTTTACACAATGAATGCAAATATGCCAACAAAAACTGTCCTTGTCTCTAAATACATTGCTTGTCAACAATTCATGGTGGATTTTTCAGCAAAACAAAGCCTTAGAAAAACTAATCTCTCCACTTTTTTACTTTTTTATTTGTGTTGTAAAGGTTTTTAGCAGTTTCAAAGAATTAAAATGCAGTAAATCTCCTTAATAAATGAATTGAATTTGAATTTATAAATGAATACAAAAAACATTGGTTCTACTTTCTCTCACATTTGAGGATTTCGAGTACAGATGCATTGAGATTCATTGTATGCTGTGGCTTATCTTGTGTTGAAGAGGCTGCAGTTTAATCACTGTTTCTGTGAACATGACCAGCAGTCAGGACCAAGGACACTGATAAGGTTAATAACAAACTTGATGTGTTATTAGTGTCGTGTTTTCTGACAGAGCCTAATAGAAAATGAGTAGCTTAATTTATCTGAAATCATGTTGCTAATTAGGCTCTTCATGACTATGAATATCTGCAATACAATATGTTCCTAATGTTCGATTGAGTTGGTCTCTGTTGCAATTAATGAGTTTGTTACAATGCATCACTCATTGAACTAAGGCAGAAGCAATTACAACATCACAAGTTGTCATTGTTTTCTGAAATATGTCCTGGGTTTTAGACTTTTTTTTTTACTTTTCTTAACATAACCAAAGTTAGTCTTTCAAAGATAAACAAAATGTTAAGATGGGAGTGGGGGGGGGGGGGGGGGGGGGGGGGGGGGGGACATGTCTTTGAAATATTTAATCAAAATGACTGTCATTACTCTCAACCCCTTCACTCCAGCATTCATAGATGCCTCGTTTCAAAACATTCTTTATTTCTGCTAATTAGAAACAAGTCCAGTTTATTTATTTATTTATGTGTGTGTGCGTGTGTGTGTGTGTGCGTGCGTGCGTGTGTGTGTGAAAGAATGGGTTTCGAAATGCAGTTCTGCCGAGTGACTAAGAAGTTATCAGCATGATGGTAAAACTGTACATTTCTTGTCAAAACATTCTTCTGCAATCTCATACCAAAAATGGAAATAAGGGCAGTATTAATAGCTTAAAATGGGGGAGAACGTTGATATTATGTGATTGTATTGTATTGCAATATGGAGCAATTAAGTGTAGATGTCAAATCAAAAGCAATTCACAAATACTTGAAAATGAGATGATTTAATAACAATAATTCTCTATGGTTACAACTGAATTAGTTACAAAATAACTGTATAAAATGATAAAACATGAAATGATAAAAAATATAAATATATATAAAATATAAATATAAATTGAACCCAGCCTAAATGTAAAAATTACCTAAGGTAGAAGGAGAGACAGGGGGAGGGAGAGACAAAGAAAGTACAGACTATGTACACACTATGTACAGTTGCCTTGAACCTGGCCAAAGCATGCTTGTCCCCCCTCCCGTCTCCCCCGACGGCCTGCACTCACATTACATTCGGGCCTGGGCGCGCTTACGTCATCGATGATGCACTGCTCAGTAAGTGCTTTCGCTCAGCACCGTGGAGATTTCTTTAATTATATCGTTTAAGTCGTTTGATATGCGGTGACACGCAGTCTAATATTTCGCCAAACAGATCAGCCACTTTTGACGCTAATAAACAATCATAAAGTCCTCGTGCTGCAGGTATTAGGAAGTTTGCTGAAGGCGCAGCTGAAGTGCAGTGAGGGATTTGCGTCTTTAATAATCTACAACAGTTTGCGTTCATTGAACAGTACAAATTAATCCATATCAAACAGTCCCTTTAAAGTCACGTCTCGCTTTCAGTTTCGGACTCAGGCACGAGCCCAAGTGAACCGCGCTCAGGCCCACCTCTTCCAACCGGGCCAGGGCCGCCCAAGTGAATTGTGCCTGAGCCTGATTCAGAGCACTCACACTTCTTAAACGATTCGGGAAACGGGCCTGGGCACAGGTTCGGATAGCATAGTGTGAGTTTGGCCTAAATAGGCCTCAAAAAGCCTGAGAGCAGTAGAGTCAGAGAAGATAGACTCCAGAGGAGGAGAAGAGCAGAGCAGGAGAGAAGTAGACCAGGAAAACAACAGACCAGGAAAAGAGCCAGAGCAACGTTTACCACCTATTTTGTATTTTTCTTGACCATGTGACCAAAGCCCAAATACTGAGACATTCAAACTGACCAATCAACATGTGGCCACATCGTAAAACCCACAAAGTCCACACACCAGGCCCTGATCTAATCAGTTTCTGCCTTTGGAGTCAGAATGGACCTTCTTTGGTGAAAAAGACATGTTTTGCCATATAAACAAATGCACATGATAATTTAGACTCTTACTATATATCTATATATATATATAAACTGTCATTCACCTGGAAATTTTCTTTTTCAGAATTTGAGAAAATATTGTTCATTCATTTTCCTTTAGCTTAATCCCTTATTTATCTGGGGTCGCCACAGTGGAATTAACTGCCTACTTATCCAACATATGTTTTACACAAAAGATGCCCTTTCAGCTGCAACCAAGTACTGGGAAACACCCAATCACATACAACAGTCACACACATACACTACAGCCAATTTAGTTTTTTTAATTTACCTATAGCGCATGTCTTTGGACTGTGGGGGAAACCATTTTTGTGTTCTTTTTATTTTACTTATTTATTGTTTGTTTGTTTGTTTGTTTTTATCAATATAGATAGTAATGAAAATAAAAGAAAAAATCTTTAGAAGTAAAACCTTCCCTTTTCAGCAAATTTAATGCAAAAAATCATGCAAACTATTTTTCTTATGTTTATTATATTTCATGTTTTTATCCAAGGTTTTAGTGACTTTCTGCTTTTGTCATTTGTTAATATTCATTCATTCATTTTTTTCGGCTTAGTCCCTTTATTAATCAGGGGTCACCACAGCGGAATGAACCGCCAACTTATCCAGCATATGTTTTACACAGCAAATGCCCTTCCAGCTGCAACCCATCACTGGGAAACACCCATACACACTCAATCTCTCACACACACACACACACACACACACACACACACATTATACTTCTTGCCCAATTCACTTTTAGCGTATGTCTTTCGACTTGTGGGGTAAACCAGAGCACCCAGAGGAAACCCATGCGAACACGGGGAGAACATGCAAACTCCACACAGAAATGCCAACTGACCCAGACGAGGCTCCAACTAGCAACCTTCTTGTTGTGAGGCGACAGCACTACCCACTGTGCCACCGTGCCCTCATTTGTTAACATATTTAAATGTTATTTAAAAATGTTCAGTAAAAAATTTTGTCAATAATCTGATACCTCTTATTTTCTAATTATAATAAATAGTATAAATGAACATTTGCATGACATGCAGAGTTAAATCATAACTGTTACCTCTGAGTAGCAAAAACAAAATGTTTGAACATGAAACATTACTCATCCACAGTTGCTTCCAAACCTTTATGGTGTCTTTTTTTCTGTACCTAAAAGACAATATTTTCAAGAAAGCAGGAATGTGCTAACCATTGACTTCCATAAGAAAAACAAAGACTACAGAAATCAGTGTTACCAGTTTCCAGCTTTTTTCAGATTATTCGATTCAATTCATCTTTATTTCTATTGTGCTTATACAATTTACATTATGTCAAAGCAGCCTAACATAGAAGTTCTAGTAAATTAAAATGTTGTCAGTCCAGTTTTCAGAGTTGAAGTTTAGTTTAGTTCAGTTCAGTTTGGTTTAATTTTTACTGCTGAAAGTCCAAACACTGAAGAGCAAATCCATCAAAGCGCAGCTCCACAAGTCCCAAACCAAGCAAGCCAATGGCGACAGTGGCGAGGAACAAAACTTCACCAATTGACAAAAGTGAAAGAAAAATTAGAGAGAAATCAGGCTCAGTTGGGCACGACCATTTCTCCTCTGGCCAAACTTCTTGTGCAGAGCTGCAGTCTAGGCACTGGAGGCTGGAGAACACTGGATGTCCAGCGTGGAGAACTGCAGGTTTGAGTAGGTGACCGGAGAAAGAAACTCAACTTTTTGTGAAAGAAACTCAACACAGAATTACAGAAGACTTGTAAAAATTCAAATGTTGAATCTTGCTGCTCCATGACTGTTCAGTCCTTTAAAAAAAGTTTTCCTGGCAGCTCAGCTGGTGTTACAAGGTGTCTATACTACATATCTCACACTACACCTCTGTTCTTTTTCTGCAGAAATCTCACATTTCATTGAACTTTGTCCTTTTTGTCCTCAGAAATGCTGCATAGAAAGTGTGTGACTTTTTGATTTTACAGATGCTTACAGAGGCCTACCTCAGCAGCATGCTAACCCCTCAATATCATTGCCTAGTTAACTCTTTATTGTGACATGACATTGTTCCAATATATCGCTTCTAATTACTGTCTGTAGCTGGTTTAAGCCTCACAACAACTTCTGAGCTTGCAAAAGCTTTTTACTTTAACTGGATTGCGATTCAACAAGTCCAGGTGGTTGTCTTTCTGATCTGCTTAGTACAAAAGCCCAGGATTAGCACTGAAGAAGATCTGTGCTTAGTCTACATTTGTAAGGAAGTAGAAGTTGTTGATATTTTATTTTGTGTTTATATCTCTTGTGTAGACATAATTTACACATGGAAGCTGATTTCTGCATTGGAGGACATTGCTAAATAAAATGGTCATTTGTATTCATTGTGGCTATACACCTTTAACTGAGTTTTTATTTTGCATTAGTGTGATTTTATTTTATTTTTTATTATTACTCTAGGGCTGAAAAGGTTTGGTTTAAGTACAGTATGTTTAGTTGAACAGGTCCGTAGCCAGCCTGGTGTAAGTAGTGGTACTTTTTTTCTCCTCAAAAAGTGGACCTTTTTGCAGTTACCTCATTTTCTATTTAATTATGAGGTTTAAATACTGCATTTTAAGCACTTTTTTTGCTGGAGTAGCTTGTCGGATGGTCATTATAACCACACTTTTTGATGTACCAAAAATATTTCCTAAAGATTTAGAATAAAGAAATGTGACAATAATATGTACCAAAAAAATGAAAAAACATATTGTTAAAAAATACAAATTTATTACATCATATATCATTAGAAAAAATAAGAATCTGTTAAAGTTCATTCATTTATTTATTTATTTTCTTTTTGGCTTAGTGCCTTTTATTAATCTGGGGTCACCACAGTGAAATGAACCACCAACTTATCCAGCATTTGTTTTACACAGTGGATGCCCTTCCAGCCACAACACATCTCTGGGAAACATCCATGCACACACATTCACACTCATATACTACGGACAATTTAGCCTACCCAATTTACCTGTACCGCATGTCTTTGGACTGTGGGGGAAACTGGAGCACCCGGAGGAAACCCATGCGAACGCAGGGAGAACATGCAAACTCCACACAGAAACACCAACTGACCCAGCTGAGGCTCGAACCAGCGACCTTCTTGCTGTGAGGCGACAGCACTACCTACTGCGCCACTGCTTCGCACCTGTTAAAGTTTTTAAATAAAAAAAAAAAGTGTAGCCTATTATCATTTAATAGGCAAATAACAAACTGGCCAGCATTCAACTTTCCTCAGTCTGAATTTTGGAGGCCAAATTTGGCACGGCATACCTTCAGAATGGAAAGTAACACTGTGCCAAATTTGGTGTCCCAAATTCTGTACCAACAGCCAACACAGTATTATGCTTGGTCTTTAATCTTTTTTGATGGGTTTTTTCTCACTTTTTATGATAGCATAGCAGTCAAAATAGGACAAATAAACTCATGTATGGGCCAAATTCTGGACCTTTGTCAGTGAGGGGTGGGTCTTTCAAACCTGTTTAAAGTAGACCAAAAGTGGAGCTATGACTGTATATCCCTTTTTAAAAGATGTAAAATACATCTCTGATCTCCCTGAAGTATGTGAAGTTTCAGCACAAAATACCCCACAAATAATGTTTACAACACTTTAAATCTGCCCCTTTTAGGCTTTGATCTAAATTGTGCCCTTTTGTTGACTGTTGCTTTAAATTCAGATAAAATTGTACTTTTTGTGTTTTGTGTTTGTGTATGGTCGAAGGGGTCCAATTTCGCAGCATGTAAAAGTGTAACAAATAAAAAATAAAATAAACCCAAATTGGGTAAAATATGGAAAAACAAACAAACATTGGGTTAAATTTGGTCATAAATTTTATTTAAAAAATTAATCAAGCAGTTGGTTTAGTCCATATTATACCCAGAATTGGGTTGAAATAAACCAGCTTTTTTTTTTTAACAAATAAAGGCTTTTCTCATCATCATCATCATCATCATCATCATCATCATTAAATTATGAGCTTATTACATCCTTTTACCCAATACCTAAAATCAACTACTATCTTTGTAACTATAAATTAGTAGCAAATTAGTAGTTTATTGTGCCAAATGTCTTAGTTAATTGTTTAATAATAGCCAGAATTGTTGAAAAGTTATTCTATAAGCATGGTACTGCCATAGCATTAAAGGTTTATGTCTAACAATTCAGACATTTGCCCCTCACAATTATGAGTTTATATTTGTTAACTGTGTTCATATTGTTTTCCTCCAAGCATTTAATTCTCATTAAATGGACAAAAAAACCTTCTGTTTATGTATATGTGCAACTTTTGAGTAAAAAAAAGCCATGTCGTTTTGAATGAAAGTGCAATGAATTTGATCAGAAATCTTTCATTTTACAACACTTCATAATGTCAGAAAACCATTTGAAGCCCTTTTGAGTCAAAGGGAAATGAAACTCCACTGCCACAAAACCATTAGCATTCATGCTTCAGTTTGTGCATCATGTATTGCCCTGCGACAAAGACGCTTGAATCATTTTCAACTTTGATAATAAATCAGTTAGCAACTACAAACACTTCACCTGTGGAGAAATCATCAGTCACAGACAAGGCTTTATACAATCTTCCTGAAGCAGAAAGCATAAAATGATGCTATTCCTAATACAGATAGTGTTATTTTTTATGTCCTATATTACTGTAGCAATACAAATATGTTTCCCAGATTTGCTAACAAGGTCAGATAAAGTTGTAAATGGCCTATACATAACTACTGTACATCCTACAGTTGCGCAGTACATCAAACACAAGTTAAGATACGCAATCGTCAAAGCCAGATTGTAGTCAGACATGATATACTGTACACATTTAACATGCAGTCTGCGTTATGCTGGTGGAGCAATGTCCTTTAAAATCTGAACATGATGGATGTTTTGTGCTCTTTATACTAGTTTTACCTTCTAAAGTCATACAGTATATTTCAGTGCACGCACAGGGCACCTTTATTCATTAATGATGTGACAAGGTGATTTTAATGGCCGCAGATACAGATCTAATGAAACGCAAGAAAGCAAAGCAATGTCGGTAGCTTTCCTTTGTTTCCTTTGACACGCTGTAATCCGTCAGAAAGTGGCAAACCTCCTCAAGGCATGACATAATAACTTTCCCCTTGAACCGCAGACACACATTCTTTTAGATGTTTGCATATGAGGATTCAAAGTGATCGCAGTGATACAAAGTCGGCAGAGTCACCAATATCATAGGAGATTTGAAACTCTCAAAGAACTACAGTATATTTGTGCAAATGACTCCATACACCTGAGGACTGGCACAAGTTGATGTTTTGAAGGTACAAAAGGACAATATTAGTCTCTGATACGATGCTTTTAATCTTGTGGTGAATGGTTATGATGAGTACATCGCCTTGTGTTTGTTCTGGGTCTTTGCAGTGTTTGCATTGAGATATTAGAGCATATCTAATCTATAATGCTTCACCCAGTGGAAATAAGGAAAACTGGAGCTTGTTTTTAACTACTTTTTACTCTGGTGAATATTTCCCAGGGCAGTCTGTTTCTGTGCAAATACAAAGTTTGAAATATTGGATAAAATATAGATGGATTTATAGACATATGATATACTTTATATGACATATATTATGTTCAAATATGACCATGATTTATTGTAGATGTCACCCAATAAAATGTTATTTAGTGCAGCAATGGTTATTATTTAACTATGCAAAATAATAGAATAAAAATATATATTTTTAAAAACATCTGCCACATTTAAAACACTATTTAAGAACCCCAGTGTAGCCCTAAAATTCATATTTTATTGTCATTTTAAATGTTTTAGATTTTTATTTTGCCACTATTGTTCAAACAGTCATGGGGCTTGCCGATTTCTCCACGATTTTTTTTCTTTTTTATATTGAATACCTACATTTTATTGTCATTTTAAATGTTTTAGATTTGTATTTTGCCACTTTTGTTCAAAGCATCGTAGGTTTTACATATTTTTCCACAAGTTTTATTCTTTTATATATTTAATACCTACATTTTATTATGATTTTAAATGTTTTAAATTTGTATTTTGCCTCTATTGTTCAAATAATTGTAGGTTTTGCCTATTTTTTCCAAAACAATTTATTCTTTTATATATTGAATACCTACATTTTATTGTCATTTTAAATGTTTTAAATTAGTATTTTGCCTCTATTGTTCAAACAGTAGTAGGTTTTGCCCATTTTTCTACAAGTTTTATTGTCATTTTTAATGTTTCAGATTTGTACTTTGCCACTACTGTTCAAACAATGGTAAGCTTTACCTATTTGTCCACAAGTTTTATACTTTTATATATTTAATACCTACATTTTATTGTCGTTTTAATGGTATTAAATTAGTATTTTGCCACTATTGTTAAAACAATTGTAGGTTTTGCCAATTTTTCCACAAGTTTTATTGTTTTATATATTTAATAAACATTTTATTATCATTTTAAATGTTTTAAATTTGTATTTTGCCACTATTGTTCAAACAGTGAAAGGTTTTGCCATTTTTTAAAGTTTTATTCTTTTATATATTTAATACCACATGTCAGAATTTAAATTTACGGTATACTGTAAATTTATCTCAAGTTGAAAGCCAGTGGAAAACTATTTTACCCTTTATCCATGTCTTCAATGTTTTGTAAATGCTCAGAAAACCTAAAAACTGTTCTGCTGCTCTTTATTTGATGTAAAACCACATTTTTTACGATTATTTGATGAAATGAAAGTTAAAAAAAACTGCATTTGTTTGAATTAGAATTTCTGAAGACAGAGGTAATTAACATTTATAATAAGACATTTGATTTATTGAGCTCAAACTTTTGATCAGCACTGCACTGTTTAAAAACAAAAATGTAAGTTAAATCAAAAATGTATCAAAATGTCAGAAACTATGATTCCTTTTTCTTCATCTACCTTTTAGCGAGTTTGCATTCCTCAAAGACAAAGAAATCAGCCCTCGTTTGGGTTAAACTAAACTCTTCATTCATTAATGCACTGTTTTTACAGTATTTAAACCCGGCTTACAAGTGAAGTGCATCACATTGTGTTTGTGTTTTGATGTAGCAGCCCATTAGGCAGGTGCAGCCCTGACTCTGGAGATAAGTTCTATCAGAGGCCATAATCACTGGGAAGTGTTTAATTAATTGAGGATTCTCAGCTGGCTGAGCAGCCGGTCTGCTTTTATCTGTTGTTTGTGAAAGGCTCATAACTCAAACTCCTCTCTGTGCTTCATTCACCGCTCTGCAGGAGGCTCTGCTTGTGGTTTAAAAGCTGTTTCCAGAGGAATACGAATGTTTATGTTACCAAAAGCGGAAATGCTCAAGGTTTGTGATGCATACAGATATTTTTGAGTTTTCATTTTCAAGGAGTGTTCAAAAATGGGTGTTCATGATTTTTGGGTTATTCATAGTTTACAGTCGTGTAACTATCTTGGAGCCCTGGATGGCAAAACATCTGCTGTACAAAAACTGCAATGTTTTAATTTGTTTCAAGCCATAAATATTCAGATTGCTCCCTCAAGAGAGAAGAAGGAAATGTTATATTAGCAAGCATCAAGTTTTGGTCACTTAAGCTGAGGCACTGCAGGCAAAAACACTTTTTTCATGCACCAGTCAGTTTAAAGATTTTGGCTTTTCATAAAGTGTTTTTTCTAACATCCAAAACACTTGTCTCTTTCACTACACTTTATCAATTTGTGTTGTATTTCATTTTACAATACATTTTTAAAGGGATAGTTCACCAAAAATGAAAAATATCTTCAAGCTTTAAATTTGTATTAGTGTCTTTCTTCTATTGAACCCAAAACAAGATATTGTGAGGATTGTTAGGGGAGAATATTCTCTCAACATTCTTCAGTATATTGCATTTGTGTTTAACAGAGAAAAAGAAACTCAAACAGGTTTGGAACAAGTGGAGGATGAGTATTTGATGGCATGGTTTTGATTCAGCAATCCATTAAAAGTCTTAACAAAAGAGATGCCCAAAACCCTTGCTTTAAAACCTTTGACCACAACTGACTTTATAAATGTATGCAAAGTAGTGCATATTTATTTAAATAATGCCTCATTTGATATTTAAACATAGCATTTTAGAAAACTTATGTCGAATTCTTAATGTAATCGATCAACTAGACAAGTATGCTGATAATAACTCGTTGTTGTAACTTTTTTCTACCCTATTTGCCTCCAGTGGCTTAATAGCACCTACTATTTCAGTTATTAAAAACAAAAGACATTCTGAAACATATAATCTATCAGAACAGGGATATTAAACTATCATATTCAATATGCATCTCACTGATGATGCACACTTACACAGACAAGCAGGTGAGCCCACAATGTGACAATGTCTTAATGTATCATTGCAGAGTGCAGAAGCACAAAGTCTTCAATCAGCTAAACAGAATCACCACAAACCATTGTGATCTCACTCTATTCCTAATCCAACAAGAAACAAGCAGAACTCCTGCAAGACTCATGCATGGAATCTGCAGGACTCCTTCAAGAATTGAGAAATCATGCATGGATCCCTGCACGAATCCAACCCAAGGCTTGTACCAATTCGTACGAATTAGCCACTAAACTGACAAAACATAAAATAGCTACATTTCCTCGTGAGATCAGGCTGATCCTACAGGAAACATGTAGAATTTCTGCAGGGAAATTTCAGGACTCCTGCAGGAATCCTACTATGAACACGATGAACTCCTGTAGGAATTTTACAGGGAACATGCAGGACTACTACAGAAATCCTACAAAAAAAAACTTTAGGAACCCTACAGGAAACATGCAGGGAACAAAACACATTTTGCTGCTTTCATAAATGTGACTTGAACCAGATGTGACTGCTGCATCCTGAAACAGCCATTAGGAGAGCATGTTTCCTCATGCACATGAACGTGTCTGACGAAACTGACAACAGCTTTTACACACATCTTTCAAAATCAAAATGCTTGAGCGACCCACCAATTGAGAAAAGCTAGCTCTTGTTGGGTTTTCTTTGAACAATTAAATTCTAGTCGAAAACTTGATCAGTAAGGCCTTACACTACTGCAAAAAGGAATAAGTTACTGTAATGCATTACTACTCTAATGCATTAATCTCAACACTAATGACTTGTGATGACAATTGCTTTCGCACCTTAGGTTGCGGTAATGGGTTTCCACAAGCATGAACAACATCTTGTTCTCTCACAAGGAAAAAAGTCACTTTCCAAAAGCTACCACCCTCTCTATTCTTATGGTAGAAAGAGCTGCCAACCTCCACCCAAAATGCTGAATATATTGCATCTTTTGGTAAGAAGATATCTCTTGTGCAAGCACTTAACCACGCCAAAATTTTAGAATTTCCATTTTCAACTAAAAACTGAAACTTAAAATGTGGTTAAAATGCAAGTTTGAAAACAATGACTTTATATAATTAAAGAATTATTTGTTAGAAATAAAGATATCCAGTTGGTATGTATGAGTATTGACAACAAAAACAACACTGATGCTGCGTCACATCCTAAATAGTTTTCAAAAATAGAATTGGTATGTCCCAAACCATAGAATGTTGAAAGGAGTATGCCAAAGGTTTCCGGATGATTTACTATTTCCAGTAAAAATTCAAAGTGTAGAAGCATCCATACTCTATCTCTAAATGTATTGCCCGCAATACATTGCACGTTGGAAGTGAATTTGATTAGAACTACAAACTCAGGTAAAAAAAGTGTAAACAAACTACAAACATGGTGGACACGCGAGACAACCAGGTAAAGTTGTTTAGACACGATATGTTTAGACATTAACTTCTGAATGCATATGCATGAGACCTGAGGAGATTTCTCTGCATGAAAGACTTGCAAATGGAAAATTGTCCTGCTGCTGTTTCTTCAATAAGGTAGGTAATTAAATATGAAAGAAATGTGGATGATGTGTCGAGAAGAATGACAGGGGATGTAAATAAGCAGCATAATGATCTGTTAACATGGAAGTAATAGGCTAAGTTTGCATACTTTTCTGTATGGGTAAAAGGTCGCTGGTTCGAGGTTCGGCTTGGTCAGTTGGCATTTTTGTGTGGAGTTTTCATGTTCTCCCTGTGCTCCCTTGAGTTTCCTTCGGGTGGTCCGGTTTCCCCCATAAGTCCAAAGACGTGCACTATAGGTGAATTGGGTAAGCTAAATTAGCCTTAGTGTATGTGTGTGAATAAGAGTGTATGGGTGTTTCCCAGTGATGGGTTGCGGCTGGAAGGGTGACCGCTGCATAAAACATATGCTGGATAAGTTGGCACCGCGGTTTATTCAGCTGTGGCGACCTCTGATTATTAAAGGTAAAATTAATAAATTTAAAAAGTACATATTTTTAGAGTGTAGTATAAGTATGTGAATTGGGACGCAGCATGGGATTACTGAACCCATGTGCACACAGGCACATACAAAGTAACATCGTCCCCTACTGGCCTGGTAATACAACATTTTTCATTCAGAGATGCCAACTGACCCAGCAGGGGCTCGAACCAGTGACCTTCTTGCTGTGAGGCGATTGTATATGTATATATATATATATATATAT